>WNWK01000059.1:320000-325000 GCA_009830355.1 Cherax destructor
TTCCATCTCAGGCTCTGACACGCTATGATGCAGCCTCCGGTAGCCTCCCATGTCAGGCTCTCACGCTACCCTATGGTCACATGACGTGTAATTATCCACAACCCAGGTGATGGTAAACAAAGTCGACGTGAACTGCCCACCTGACCGAACCCCTTTCCTCCTCTTCCTCTTCCCCTTCGTCCTCCTCCTCCTCTTTCTCTTCCTCTTCATCCTCCAGCAGCAGCGGTCGAAACATTGTGACGGCGATAATTCATGTCATATGCGTTTAACCAAAAGAAATAAAGAGAGAGAGAGAGAAATGAATGAATGAATGAAATTCAATTTGCCATACATGTATACATGAAAACGAAAAAAAGTAGATACACTACTGGAATACTATTCCCAGTATCATGCTGTTAGCTGATCACACAAAGGTTCACATATCACTCAACGTCAGTTTGTACTTACAACATATCAAAGACAAGTATTGACGACTCTCCCGTCATTCTGGCCTTTCAAGAGTGAGTAATGTAGGAGACCCGAGTGTGAGATCTGTGGATACAATGATGAAAAGAAAGAGTTACACAGGAAGGATTTATTGTGGCAACGTTTCGCTACAAGTAGATCTTTGTCATGTAAATCTAGCTTTTCACTCTATACTTCTCCTGGCTCTCAAAGCCAGGAGAAGTGGTCAGCGAAGATGCGGGGGCAGGAGGCAAGAGTCGTGTCGCCTACAACCAGATATAGGTGAATATATAGGCGAGTACGGATTTTAATACCTGCTTTAAATAAATCAAATTACGGAAAAGGTGATGCTCGAATTGACCTCAGAGTTTTAGGACTTGCTTGCCATGGGTTCGAGTCCCACCCATTCTGTGATTTTTTTTTTAAAATCGTGTTTTTACGATTTCTCGAGGAGTAGCGGGGGATCAAACTGACGTTCTTGCAGCTACAAGTCCATAGTTTGGAGATCAGTATCCATAAACAGTTACTCTCACTATATGACGAGAATCTGTTCTCATGATTATCTTAATCACTGTCCTGGAAAAGACTAACCCATTTCTCTCGCATCCCAGTCAGGCCGACCAAATTATAATGCTTGTTCCCCTCCTCACTAAACCATCGATTTAAAAAAGTGGGGAAGAGCGCCATATTTCTAATATTTCGGTCTGAATGGGATGCCTAAGGTATGTATTAAAGTCTCACACACTGGTCATGAAATTTGAGGTTTGTTCATATTCCAGACACTAGTGGCGTCATAGTATTGAGTCTATTTTCTGTCCATTCTTCTATATATGTTGTATTGTGATTTTATCCATGTACAATACATTATATTCACACACACACACACACACACACACACACACCAGGAGCTATAACTCGACCCCTGCAACCACAACTAGGTGAGTACACACACACACACATAAATACACACACACATACACACACACACACACACACACACACACATACACACACATACACTCATATATATATATATATATATATATATATATATATATATATATATATATATATATATATATATATATATATATATATATATATAATTATATACGTACACACACACACGAGATAGCATGCTATCTCTTCTACCAAAACAATTAAAGCGTCACTATTAAAGATTTACAATTTTCCACAATATTAGAATGCTCTACGAGGTAGCGTGCAGATGCCACTATCATTGTTTGCATCTTAATTAGACTATTGCTCGCCGGCTCAGTGATACCGCCTCTTTTAGAGTCTGGAAACGTACAGGCATCTTCTTAGCACCTTAAGTACTCATACAAACAGCGTCCTACACTTAGGATCCAACCTATTCTCACACCACGCATGTTATGTGTGTAGATCTGATCGCTTCCAGGCGCTGCGTAGCTACCCCGTAGCCGGACGTGTCGACGTACATATTAGCTTATTTGTAGTAAATATGCTCGATATTTGTTTATGTAGCCTAACTTAACCTCACCTAAAACATATAAAACAGTACTTGTGAGTTTATAGAGGTTTCAGAAATAGACGTTTGGTATTAACATTACTGAAAGAAGCACATCTTTGGTTATTTACATATTAGAGATGCAGATATCTCTATTAGTGCCCGGCACTTTTAAAAAATCATTTACTTTCATATGTTTCTACATACAACAGATATGTTGCTTCCATGGAAGTCAACATAACTGGTGTAAATATCATTACATGAATTGCTGCAATAATGGTATATATGGACAAGATGATGAATTAAACACATGCGTAACACCTGGGTATGCGTGTTTTGAAGACGGTTCACCAAACCACTTGTTTTTTCAAATCAATACAAAGATAATATGTGGGAAACAGTGAAAGATGAGGGGAGCAGTTCCTCACCTTGAATGTGTTCGGTAGCTGAGTTATTAACTAAGGTACTGAATACCTTCAAGGCTGAGGGACTGATTTCCTTATTTTTTACTATCTTTAGTATATAATTCGTATACTGAATTGAAAAAGTCACTGGTTGGCGAAATATTTTAAAAATAAAAATGTTCTTGTGATGCACATGTGTCTAATTTATCATGCCGAGAAACATTTAATCAGAGAGGATAAGGAAAAGTTGGCAGATGAATGGACAACGTTGATTTCAAAGCTTTAAATATTCGAGACTTTTCAGTTTTATTGGACGGGGTCCACCTCTGGTGCAAATTGTGGGACCCATAGCCTCGGAGAAGTGGACAAAAAGGCTTCGAAGAAGAATATTTGGATTTCTTCCTGAAGCCATTTGAATATCTCACTTTCCCTGCCACCCTACCTTTCGATTTTTTACCAATAGGTATATTTTATGACATTATATATATGTTGAAAGTTTACTTAATACCTGTTTCACTCCTTAGTCTTGAGTGGTGGTATAAAGGAGACATGTAGCCTTAAGAACCCTGGTATTGTTAATATGTTTTAACCTTAATGAACCAGTTATCTTAATTTACTAGGCCTTAGACTTGCTTTTGTTTGCAAGACTCAATCAGCTGTCGACGAGTAGACAAACATTTTTCGATTATTTCAACATCAATCAGTATTTCTGCAGCAAATAATCAGTACATTTAGCAAGGAAAAATCATGTCATTAGGTAAACCTACGTAGATTTAAACGTTAACAGTATAGTACAAAAACACTTAAAGCAGAATAAACTGGTGTCTTTTAGACATCGAGTCTCTGCTTCCCTTGGTCCTGCAGAAGGAAGCAGCAAGACTTCGTGTCAGATTTCTAGGCAAACAGGTTACAGGAAATCAAACGTAAGCTCTTCAGCCTGGGGATTCGACATCCTCTGTATTTCGTTCACAGGTGATCAAATGTAAACTAAACATTGTCCAAATAAAATCTTGCTATGCTGTAATTGTCTTTGTACAACACTACCTGTTAGTATCATATTGCCTTTCAAATCATTAACAGAAATAGCAATTCACTGAAATATATTATCAGTAAGATCACTGAAGGAGGAAGGAGGAGGACGAGGAGAAGGAGAAAGACGAAAACGATGAAGAGGAGGAATAAATGGATGAAGGGAATGGTTAAGTAATGGCTTAAATATTAAGCAAAAAGAGAAAGAAGATAGGCTAAAGCTAACTGAGAGGAAAGGAAGAGGTTAAGGAGAAGAACTAAACAAAAATTCAGAAGCCCTTAGAGGAGTTGTAATAACAATAATTTTCTAAAGCAGTAAAACTAATTATAATTTATTATAATTGATAAAAATAATTGTTAATATGAGTAATAATGTAAATAATAATGCAAAAGAAATAATTATGTTACAGGTCTACATGTATAAAGACATATGTGTCATAAAGTATACGAATATGAGCACATACAAACCTAAATTCACACAAAATTTATCCATGGATTGAACATGAATGCCTTCCATACCTCGGGCGCTATGTGACTCTCACGGGTCACATAGCACCCATACGGGTCTTTCCCGGATTAAAATAACAAAATACAAAACTATTCATAACAGATTTGTATACATGCAGTCCTGTATGTATAGTGACCTATGCACACAAACATGATATATATATATATTTATATATATATATATATATATATATATATATATATATATATATATATATATATATATATATATATATATATATATATATATATATTCAAAGGGTTCAGAAGGACATCTAAATATTCTTCCTGAAGCCTTTTTATCCACTTCTCCGAGGCTATGGGACCCACAATTCACACCCGAGGTGGACCCCATTTTATTTATATATATATATATATATATATATATATATATATATATATATGTCGTGCCGAATAGGTAAAACTTGCGATTTTGGCTTAAATAGCAACGCTCTTCTTACCCAATAAGGCAAGTGAAAATTTGTGTATGCAATGATTTCGCAAAAAATCATTTTGAACCGAACGAAAAAATATATTTCATTGTGTTTGTTTATTATTAAATTATTGTAGACTTATCTAAAATGTATTTAGTTGGATTAGGCTAAATTAAATTGCATTTATTATAATTTTTACTTTAACATAAGAAATTTTTTTAGGAAGGACTTAATTTTAAATGAGTTCTTGTTAATTGATCAGTTTTACCTATTCGGCACGACATTATATATATATATATAACCCAGTGCGACTGGGAGGTATAGGGGTGCGCAAAGCAAGGCAGGTAGCGTTACCTGCATTTCTGTCATCGTGTTTGGCCTCCTGTGGATTAGTCAAGAGGATTGTCCCTGAACGTTTGAGAGGTGTGGTGGGAGCTCAAGACCCCAAGTTCATTGAAGCAGCAGTGCAGTGGGACATCCTGGCAGACTCCTCCAGTAGACCAGCTCCTCCCAAAGAGCACAAACAGTCCCACTGGGACAAACCGATCATGGAAAAAATTGCCAACACAATGCTCACCAACGCTTCAGGAAAGGACAAAGCTCGTCTCCTAGCGGTGAAGGCACCACACTCAGGAGATTTCCTTCTAGCTGTTCCCAATTCCTCTCTGGGGACTCGACTCGACCCACAGGCCA
>WNWK01000059.1:330000-377500 GCA_009830355.1 Cherax destructor
ACAACAGACAGTAAGTATCGCCGACGTTCATACCTTGTAATATAAGAAAGGTGATAAGAATGATTTAATAAATCAGAAATATTAGATAAAAAAAAAGTTCCAGTAAGGAAAAAAATTCCCTACCTAGCCCAAAGATATTATAAGAACAACCAGTATGGGTACAGAGAAAGAGAGAGAGGGGAGGAGGGATGGATGGATGGATGGAGTGTATATTTCTCGTCCATGAAAATACCTTGAACAAGGATTTCCCTAAGGGTACTGCAAATATGCTACAGGAAGTTCTGACCTAGCTACATGAATGGTCTAAAAAGCTGCTACTGGAAATCCTCCTTAAGAAAGTCAAATCTAGGAGTATGGGAACGGAAGATATTACAACCAAGAAAAAGTGCCGCCTGAGACGGAGGAAATCCCAAAAACAAAACTTGAAGAAAACAATGAGGTGGATATCAAGTGAAGAATTTCTACTAATGTGAATATACGATAGAAATCCTTGTCCTCCTATGCAAATCTAAAAAAAAAAAAAAAAAAAAAACTACTAATAAAAAGGCTTTCAAATCACTTTCACAGAGTATACAAAACTTGTACTTGAGTACGCAACACCAACATGGAATCATCGTCTCATCAAAAATCATATTAAGAACCTTCAGAAATAAATGTTTGCTAGAAGGCTTGTCTCAGAGCTACATGAGTTAGAATATGAAGATTAGTTAAGAGGGAAAGATTTTACATCAACAGAGGATCGAAGATTCTCAGGGATATTTTATTTGGAAATGACAACAGCAAACCTCGGGACCACATAAGATCAAGAGAACACTAATAAACTACATCAATTAGTCGCATTGCAAAGGCCTTCTCTAAAGTGCTGAAGTTGATCACAACACATCTAGGTCATTAAGGGATCATACGCACGAGTTGCCTTCCTTCTATGTAGCACACAAACGTGTTAGAACTCCACCCGTCCTCCTCCTCCCTTCTATAATACACACAGGAATGTAGAAGGCCGCCTTCACCCCTTCCCCCGAAAACGCACACGTGTGCGATGACACGTTCCCAACACACGATCCTTGCTCGCGCACGCACGGACGCGCGAGCAAGGATCTCTCTCATTCAAACACACACACACATACACACACACACACACATACACACACACACATACAAACACACACACACACACACACACACACACACACACACACACACACACACACATTATATATATGATATATATATATATATATATATATATATATATATATATATATATATATATATATATATATATATATATATATATATATATATATATGTCGTGCCGATTAGGTAAAACTTGCGATTTTGGCTTAAATAGCAACGCTCACCTTGCCATATAAGACAAGTGAAAATTTGTGTATGCAATAATTTCTCCAAAATCATTCTGAACATAACGAAAAATTATATTTCATTGTGTTTGTTTATTATTAAATTAATGTTAACGTATCTAAAATATATTTAGTTGGGTTAGGCTAAATTAAATTGCGTTTGTTGTAATAAGGTTAGGTAGGTTTTCAAAGTTTCTCTTGGTACAAAATTATAAATTCTTACATTAACATAAATGAAAAAATATATCTTTAAACGTATAAGAGAAAATTTTAGAAAGGACTTAATTTTAGATGAGTTCTTGCTAATTGACCAGTTTTACCTAATCGGCACGACATATATATATATATATATATATATATATATATATATATATATATATATATATATATATATATATATATATATATATATATATATATATATATATATATATATAAACATTTATCTCAGGCCGAAGAGCTTTGGGAAAAGTACACAGTATTATGCACACCTTGCCACTCCGGACAATACTTTGGTACTCAGCCAAGCTAGCCAAGCTAGACGTTGGTCTCAAACCAGCTAAGGTGGGAATAGTACTGCGTACTTTATCCGAAAGCAAATAGGTTCCAGTCTTCTTAGGCCTGAGACAAATGTTTGTATTTCGCTTGTTCTGCAAAGTCTAAACATATATAGAAACAATTTCTTAGACACTTGGACTAAAATTAACACCAGAATAAACAATGGCAGTGAAAAAAAACCATTAAATTTACTTTTAAGTGGACAGAAAAATGTGATGAGATGATCAATTATATATTCACGAGAGGCGTCGGTAAGTTGGTAAAACTGATTCTTAGTTGATAATTTTAGGTCTACAATTTTATTCGTTGTACAGTCAATATCATTTCATACTTTCAAATTTATTTTATGGTTAATATTTTCTTCACAAGTACCAGGTACAAACTTAATTTTACAAGAAAACAGTAACTTAACCTAGCTGATATTGCGTAGTAATTAGGTAAGCATTTACAGCAAGGGAAAGTTTAGATTTTAATTCAGGATTGTTATTTCCTGGATAGCAATGTATTTAAATTAATTATTATTTAATTTTTGTATTAGTATGTTATCGAATTGTGCTGCAAATGTAACTATTTTTTAATTGAAGATTATGTACAACGAGTGGCGTGTATCTCTAAATGTATGTATTCCGATAATTTACATTAATTCCTATTTTAGAAATAAAGTTTTCTTGACCGGTAGTGTGCAAGTAATATGCAGCCTAATATAGTGTAATCAACAACGTTTTAACGTGATAAACCTACTTTTTTAACTAATAATCCTTAGTTATTTCTTAACATTTCTATTTTAAAGGCACTCTATTGAAATCAATTATTGTTTTCCCATTTACTGCCCGAACAATTATTTCATATTTTTTTAAATTAGGTTTGAATAATGAATTTAATTTTACATATCCTGATCTGGGTGTATATGTAATTGTTTTCATGTTAAGCTTTTGTGATTATTAATTTTCAATTCCATTTCATATTTTATGCTACTATTTTCATTTAATTTTTCATATTTTCCACGACTTCATTTATTATATTTTTACAATATGCATACCAATATTTTTGTAACCATGCATGGAACCCGCCAACAAGTTAGATTGGTTCATACCAGTGCTAGTTCAAGTAATGCTGTTCCAATTATTGTTGAGCCAAATACTTTTAACCCAAATAACGTTCAGCAAATTAATGTGGATCCAATCACTGTTAATGAAGCCAGTGTTGGTCAAGCTAATTTTAGTTCAGCTTATGATTATTTTATCTCTACTGCTTTGTTAAATATAGTAGTTGTAGTGTTTAAGGCGTCATCAGCTTTCACATACAATCCATGATCATCTAAAATCTTGATTATTAGCAATGTCATCTGTAGCAAATAACGCTATAGAACACTGAATTTGTATTGCCGGACATAAAAGTGTCTATAAGGACGGATACAACGTTGACAAAAATTAGTAGCTTAGTAGCATCGTCAGAAATTGCTGCTTGGCCTGGCCATAACTTTCATCAGAAAAGACCTCAGAAGAAAATGTTAAAATATCTTAAAATTACAAGTAGTCATATGAGTGGGAACCGATCCAGCGTTCTCGCGCACACGAGACCACCATACTAGCTAGGTCATCGAATTTATAAAATATTATAAAGCTGATTTCTTTCAGAGAAAGAACTTGTAAATAGTGAGCAAGAGCACTCAGAAGACCGAGGAGGGAAGCCAGACTATGAGAGAATATTTGGTTTCTTGAGTAGCGAACAGTAGATCAAGCCTCCACCAGTCATTGTGCTGAATTATACACACAGATGCATAGCCCTATTTATTACAATATAAAAATCATAGGATTGTTTGAGATTTTGTTTACAGATTAGACCATGTAATTCTTAAGGAAATTTTCACACGACTGGACTAATGTTTTTGGAATATGGGAGATAAAACCTCATAAGAATAAATAGGAAAATTATCTGCATACAGAACAATCTGGTGTAAGTTATCGGATAGTTGTTTACTTATTTTAGATGTAAAAAAAAGTGTAAGAAATAGTCTGAGCACCATTCATAACTCGAATATTTTACATAATTTAAAAAAAATTCGTTATAATCCCAAACTCGTAAAAAAATATTTCACTACTACATCCCAAATCTTGCAGTTTGGGTTGCAACTGCACATGCAATACAACATAATTTTGATATTAAAACATTTGCAGAGTAATACACTACAGGTAATGAGATTCAGTAATTCTGATATGTGCCCATTCTGAGAAGTCACCAACTACAATAAATATGCTATTTTATTAGAATTATTTCTTAGAGAACTTGTTTTAGCAACAGAAAGTGATGTAAAATTTAGAACGATTGCTGATGTTGGACAGCTAAACTTTCCGACAAATATGTTAAAGGAAAACTACGTGCATAGCTGACTTTTATTTACAGTCGACTTTTTGCTCTTGTTAAAACTTTGCTGCACTTGGAAGGAAACACTGAGTGCAAAAAAAGTCTGCTCTGCACATAGTGTCTTGTTACCAAAATTGCTGATGTTTATCGCACAGGAAAAGGTATAGCTTAGCTAACCGTTCCCAAGGCAATACATATCACTGGACGCAAGAACATCGAATAACTCAGTGTCATGTTCTACTGCAGAGTAATGGTTATGTTTCTTCCAAATGTTCTGGGCTGGCCAAGCCAACAGAAACTCTCGACCGAGCCCACAGAGACAGCCACTTCTCACAGTCAATAACATCTGTAATTCGGGGAAGATTAAAGCCGCCACAAATAGTTCAGAGATAACACTGAACCATCCTGCATACTCAGAATCTGTCAGGAACAGATTTAAAGTTTTGAATGGTTTTTTTTGGAGACAACTGAATGGTTCATGACCTCACTAAATGTTAGTGATACTGGAAACGATGTCAAGAAATTATGTGATATATATTACCAAATTAAAATAGAAAACCGCTGAGCTTTATTCTTGCTTTTACTCTTACAAAGTTCAGAATGTTGCAATAGAAGAAAATAAAACGAATGACAGTTGTAATACGAAGAAACGTAATAACCACAGCATAGTTTAGTGCCACAAATTGAAGGTCAGACTACATTTGCCTTCATATTTTATAACTGACAGAATACGGATCCCTAGACAATAGCTGAAAATTTAGTGACTAATATAGACAATTATCGTCGGGAAGCAAGAACTAACAGATCTAGAATAATCATCCCTGCAGAGCTGTAAATATCACTGGGAAGAAAATGAACAACAGTTCCAAATATGAGATACTAAAAGTTTGATCATTCGTAGCCTAGAACAGTAGTCAGTATTAAACGTCATTGTCTCTTGCGTTGACAGATCACAGTGAGCAGGGAGTACAGTTTCACCAGTAATGGAATACATTGCTTTGACAGCAGATAAAGCAAGTGGTCCTTTCCGGTTTTTATATCTCTTTTAATGCTTCGGCATTGGCAGAATTAAACGCTCGTGCTTTAAGAACGAATGTGCTTGTAAGAACATTTTCAGAGGCGAAACAAAATAAACCAAAATTTCCATTAGCGGTGACTGCTAAATAACTTTAAGCAATATTCAACATTGCAGCAACGAAAATAGCCCCTAATTTGAGATGTCAGATTACGAAATACATTAAGTGAAGTAATTCCTGATGCTATTAGTTCTTTGATCAATGTTTCAAAAGGTGACACACTAAAATCTTTAACGTGTTGATTAGAGAAAAAAATGAAGTAGTTTATTGTCCACCAGCAGCAAGTCGTTCATTTGTTTATGTTGCATTAAAACCAAATATTCACACAGAATATTCCAAACTGAAAACTATAATTTATTTATTATATTCCTAAGACAATAGCTTCCTTTGTAATGCTAATAAACTACACCAGGTTAGCCCTATCAAAAAAGTCAATTATCTATTTCCAGTAAGAAACAAGTAAAAAGATGCAAATTTCACAACAGGAAAGTGCCAAATTACACATTTGGATCACAAGAAATTTGCTGGGCATTAAAAGAATTATGATGAAACAAAGACTAGTTTCTGAAACAGATGCTCTTGAAACAACTAACAAAGTATCGTCTACCTCTCATTAAACTTACGTCAGGCAGTGTTGTCCATATCTTACCTGTGTAACCTGAGGTCACGACAATATACACTCCATACCTGTAACCGTGATTTAATTGAGACCAAGACAATACACACTCCGCTTGAGGTTGACATGACTGAGAACAAGACAATACACCCTTCAAGCTTGTGGCTGCGACATGACTGAGCCCAAGACAGCACATATACTTCACAGGAGGCTGAAACATGACTGACAGTACAAACTATTCGGAAGACAGTGCATTGTATGTGAATTACTTTTTAGCAAAATTAAGAGTAAATGTTAATATGCTGCACAAATTAATTAACTTTTCATAATTAATTGATGCCTAATTTAGTAGCTATCAAAGAAATGCTTTACATATTGTTTTCTTTATTATAAATAAATTATGTGTTTCAATTAATTCTTCAGTATTTTTATAATTAGGTTTCCTAAACATGGAGATGAGTTTAACATTTGAAATGAACTTTCATTTCAAATGACATTTCCGTTTGATAATATGAAGGGAATCTGTTACAGTAAATCACGAACTGAAATGGTATTACGTGAAGATTTTAGAAATTAGCTTTGTCAATTAAATTATACTTAGCATAATGATTAAATGTAAATGTCAAAATATAAGTTTTGCATAATAATTCCTAATGCAAAGCTCCCAGAAGTGTCCAGACATGATTTCTCCTACACCCAGCACACGTTCACCCGTGTGAGACGCTCGACAATACATTCATACTTGTGGGACACTCTCATCAATACATTCACACGTGTGAGACATACGACAGTACATTCACACTTCTGGGACACTCAACAATACATTCACACAAGTTTGAGACACTTAGCAATATATTCACACGTGTGGGACTCTCGACAATACATTTGCACTTGTTGGATAAAAACAAGAGTGAATACTAATACCTCTACTGGCATCTTTTCTGCAAATAGGACGTACGTTTTTGAGCGTTTTAAAATCCGTTGATATCTGATCAAAATTTTGTGCAAAAAAATAAATATTCGTTATCTTGAGTTTCGTTAGGTTAGATTTGGTAAGTTTAGTATAATTTAGGTAAACTAACTTATATTTACTTAGTTATGATTTACTATGAAAAGTATGATGAACACTTGTTAATGTTCAATAATAATCCACGTGGAGACATAAACTCAGAAAATGAATTGGTCTGTATATTTCGACCCCCTGCTGGGGTCCTCTTCAGCAGAGGTTCAGCTAAAGAGAATCCCAGCAGGGGGTCGAAATATACAGACCTATTCATTTTCTGAATTTCTGTCTCCTTAAGGATTATTACTGACTACTTATAGTTATATTTACATGAAGTTAACGAAATAACAAAATCCTTGTCTTACGTCTGGCAGCGCAGAATATATTGAAGTCCCTTAGAGCGTTGGTATCCTGACGCACTTTGCTTAAGTTGGAAAACAGGCTGTGAGAGCACTTACTGAAAGTTATATCAGAACAACACATATACGTGCTGGAGAGGCTTCCCATTCCTCCAGACAGTCACACGTGCAGCTGACCTTCCTCACAGGAACACACATCTGCATGCCAGCCCCAGCACCTGCAGCTCTCCTCACAACTCATCTGAAACACAAGTAGGTAAACCGTAGTGTTAGTTGACAAGCAGTAATTGTCATACACAGTAAGCATAGAAAAAACTTTGTTGCAACGTTTCGCTCAGAGAGAGGCTTTATTACGTTCACAAGCAGTAAGACTCTATAGTAATTTTTTTCTCTGCTTAAAATGTGTGTGAATTACTGCACACTCTTAACACACGTACATGACCCTCCCAAACACTCAATGAACATTCAAGAAATCCTGTCCCCACAGTCTCAACACACGTACGAGAGACCAACACTCCCAACACACGAATGAGACACAAACACTCCCAATACACGTACGACAGACCCCACGTTCCCAACACACGTGTGATAGACCCCACATTCCCAACACACATACGAGAGACCAACACTCCCAACACGTATGAGAAACCAAAACTCCACACACACGTACGACAGACCTCACATTCCAAACACACGTGTGAGAGACCAACATTCCCAACACACGTACAAGAGACTAACATTCCCAACACACTGACTCTTGAGAAAGACCCTCAAACACTCCCAACACATACGAGAGCCGTGTTTCCCCCGTGACATACACTTTGGGTCGGGATCAATCCCATCCTTACCAAAACACACGCACGAGCACACACACACACACACACACACACACACACACACACACATACACACACACACACATACACATACACATACAAACACACACACACACACACACACACACACACAGTCCATAATGACAAACATAAAAAATCGTGGACTCGAATGTTATGCCCCGAAGCGACAGCCGCTGTCGACACCGAGGAATAACAAAGAGGCCGAGTTACGACATAAGGTCAAATACAAATGCTAAATCTCCCCTCCGATATTGAACCATAATGACGTAGCGAGATTTATTTCGCCTCTGGGACGTCACTCTCTAGAAGTCTGACATTTTTTGTGTTTTCGATTGGTTAGAGAATTTTTGGTATTTCTCCTCATTTTTCGGGGTTTACTTTCATTCCTCTGGTATACTCCATTTGTAACATACAGGTTTTAAAAACAGCTGTTATATTAATGAATGGTAAGGAAACGTAACTTGGCCCTGCTTGAGAAAGTTAAACTCCAGCTTCCGGCACAGCAAAACCAATAAAAGTTGGATGCAGAAATGATGCCTTGAATTACTTACAATTGTTAATAATGTGCTATACATTCTTTTAGAAAATATTATAAGAAACAGGTTTATCAAACACATGAAAAAAAACATCTCGTAAATTAATAGCATATATTTGTGATTGCTTATTTGTAGTTACACTGGATGAGCTATGCTCATGGATTTTGGATGATTGCACAATAACAAGTACCACAGTATTATCAAAGAACAATGAGAGAATATTGATCTATACCAATCCCTTCGAAATACGAAAATTGTGTCTTCCAGCAAACACACCATCAGTAAGCCTCTTCTGCCCTGCAAAGAGTGAAAGTTGTTGATTCCACTGATTGCCTCTCCTTGGTGACCCTCTTGGGTCAAATGCAATATGCCACCTTATTAGGTACACCAGTACACCTGTTCGTTATGTGAATATATGAACAGCCAATCGGTGGCAGCACTTCAGTTCCTAAAAGCATGAAGGGCATGGTCAAAATATTCAGATGTTTTTCGGATCGAACATCAGAGTGGGGAAGAAATGTCATCAAAGACACTTTGACCGTAAAATGACTGCTCCTGATTTCCTGGTATTTTCACGCACTATTTCTAGAGTTTACAGAAAACAGTGTGAAAAAAAAATCATCGAGAAAGGGCAGTTCAATGATAGGAAGCGCCTTGATAATGAGAGAACTCAGAAGAACTGTCCAGACTGATTCAAGTTAACAAGAAGGTGACAGTTACGGAAATAACCACGCGTTACAACATATCGAACCTTGAAGTTAATGGGATAACGGAGCAGAAGACCACACCACGTTCCACGACTGTCATTTAAGAACAGGAAACTGAGGGTACAGTGGGAACAGGCTTACAAAAGCAGTACAATTGAAGAAAGGAAAAATGTCGCCTGATATGACAAATCTCGATTTTTGCTGCAACATACAGATGATAGAGACAGAAATGGGGGTAAACCTTAGGGATGTGGAGGAACGGGAGATTCTCAGCATAAACGTGCAGCCAAAAAATCTGCAGCAACTGCGTGATGCTATCATGTCAACATGGACCAGGATCTCCAAGGAATGTGTCCAGGACTTTGTTAAATCCAGGCCGCTAACAATTCAGGCTGTTCTGGGGAAAAAAAGGGGTGCCCTACCCAGTACTAGAAGGGTAAAGATAATAAAAGTGACTACCGAGTATATATGAAAGTAGATATTACCATGGACCTAGGACCGAAATGTATTCAATAAAGTTGTCTTAAGTACAGCTCTGGTACACTAGTGCCCTTCCTTCCACCTCTCTCTCTCTCTCTCTCTCTCTCTCTCTCTCTCTCTCTCTCTCTCGTTATTTCTTTCTAACAAACACATCTATTATATATATATATATATATATATATATATATATATATATATATATATATATATATATATATCGGACCATTCTGGGATCTGCTACATTTTCAGATCCTTGTTCTGAGTTGTCAAATAAAATGCGATCACGGCGCACAAGATACTCGGCAATGATTTGAATGTGTAGAGAATGTTCGACTTTAAGAAAATGGGGGACAAGGTGACATGAGTGAAGGTTTAAACTTAAACGAGATTGTGGAACCTAAATAACAGATCCGACCAAAGAACAAGAGACAAACGTTGTAGAAGCTTTTTAGAACGGCAGGGTTTCTCTCTGTTGAGGTTTGTCAAGTCTTGACTTGATAAAGCTCCACACAGAGAGAAACACTGCTCTCCTCAAAAAAGCTTCTTCTGCAACGTTTGTCGATACATTGGCCTAACAAGAGCTTATTCTTACTGTAGTCACTGACAGCTCGATATTTGGACCTAAATGCGACAATGAAAGAAAGGTTTCTTGGCAATCCTCTTGGGCTGGTGGTTCATTTCTTGTCAAATAGACTAGATGAAACTACAAAGGACCATGATCCTTTTTCTTTTGAGGTGATTACGCAGAAAGTCAAAGCAGAAGTCAGATGCTTGGAAGAAATGTGGGTTCTTAAATTCTCTAGACTCCTAACTCAGGCTGCCACACAATGGATGACAATATAAGTTAAGTGAAAGATCCTAAAAGGTAAAAGTCTTCAGGGTATTTTGCTTCACATGTCTGTCACGAGTTCCAGATATGTGATGAAACTGTCTCAGAAGTTGTAGGACCACGTACCATTACCTAGTAACTATTATTACAACTCTTTTTGTTTTATTTGAAAAAAATATTTACGGCAGTTGATTTTTTAATTATTTCCTGACATAAAATTTGTAGAAAACTTATACATGAGCAGAGCGAATACGTGATGACATTTGAAGTAATTCTGACAAATTGCTTTATTTTGGCTCGTGAAGTTCCGTAAATGGTCGATATCTTCATAATATTGATTCAATGAAAAACAACAATGGGCTGGTTAACCATCTGCACCGCAAAACAAAATTGTACTAATGCAAGCTATATTAAAATTATTATAATCAAAATCAATCGCTAAACGCACTAGGGTCACAGCGCAAGCTATAGGCAAGAAAGTATATATATATATATATATATATATAGAGGTTTTTACAAAGTAGAAGTGATGCAAGGAGGGAAGAGTATATGGAGAGAAAAAGAGAGGTTAAAAGAGTGGTGAAGCAATGTAAAAAGAGAGCAGATGAGAGAGTGGGTGAGATGTTATCAGCAAATTTTGTTGAAAATAAGAAAAAGTTTTGGAATGAGATTAATAAGTTGATGAAGCCTAGAGAACAAATGGATTTGACAGTTAAAAATAGGAGAGGAGAGTTATTAAATGGAGAGTTAGAGGTATCGGGAAGATGGAGAGAATATTTTGAGGAGTTGTTAAATGTTGATGAAGACAGGAAGCTGTGATTTCGTGTGTAGGGCAAGGAGGAATAACATCTTGTAGGAGTGTGGAAGAGCCAGTTGTGGGTGTGGGGAAGTTCGTGAGGCAGTGGGTAGAATGAAAGGGGTAAGGCAGCTGGGATTGATGGGATAAAGATAGAAATGTTAAAAGCAGGTGGGGATATAGTTTTGGAGTGGTTGGTGCTATTATTTAATAAATGTATGGAAGAGGGTAAGGTACCTAGGGATTGGCAGAGAGCGTGTATTGTTCCTTTGTATAAAGGCAAAGGGGACAAAAGAGAGTGCAAAAATTATAGGGAATAAGTCTGTTGAGTGTACCTGGTAAAGTGTATGGTAGAGTTATTATTGAAAGAATCAAGAGTAAGACAGAAAGCAGGATAGCAGATGAACAAGGGGCTTTAGGAAAGGTAGGGGGTGTGTAGACCAAGTGTTTACAGTGAAACATATAGGTGAACAGTATTTGGATAAGGTAAAGATGTTTTGTGGCATTTATGGATTTGGAAAA
This sequence comes from Cherax destructor, assembly GCA_009830355.1. Lineage (NCBI taxonomy): Eukaryota > Metazoa > Arthropoda > Malacostraca > Decapoda > Parastacidae > Cherax > Cherax destructor. The sequence continues at coordinate 342,065 of WNWK01000059.1, forward strand.
GGCGTATGATAGGGTAGATAGGGGGCAATGTTGCAGATGTTGCAGGTGTATGGAATAGGAGGAAGGTTACTGAAAGCAATGAAGAGTTTTTATGAGGATAGTGAGGCTCAGGTTAGAGTGTGTAGGAGGGAGGGGGACTATTTCCCAGTAAAAGTGGGCCTTAGACAAGGATGTGTGATGTCACCGTGGTTGTTCAATATATTTATAGATGGGGTTGTAAGAGAAGTGAATGCGAGGGTCTTGGCAAGAGGTGTTGGGCTAAAAGATAAAGAAGCAAATACAAAGTGGGAGTTGTCACAGTTGCTTTTGCTGATGACACTGTGCTTTTGGGAGATTCTGAAGAGAAGTTGCAGAGGTTGGTGGATGAATTTGGTAGGGTGTGTAAAAGAAGAAAATTGAAAGTGAATATAGGAAAGAGTAAGGTGATGAGGATAACAAAAGAATAGGTGACGAAAGATTGGATATCAGATTGGAGGGAGAGAGTATGGAGGAGGTGAATGTATTCAGATATTTGGGAGTGGACATGTCGGCGGATGGGTCTATGAAGGATGAGGTGAATCATAGAATTGATGAGGGAAAAAGGGTGAGTGGAGCACTTCGGAGTCTGTGGAGACAAAGAACCTTGTCCATGGAAGTAAAGAAGGGAATGTATGAGAGTATAGTTATACCAACGCTCTTATATGGGTGTGAAGCATGGGTGATGAATGTTGCAACGAGGAGAAGGCTGGAGGCAGTGGAGATGTCATGTCTAAGGTCAATGTGTGGTGTGAATATAATGCAGAGAATTCGGAGTTTGGAAATTAGGAGGAGGTGCGGGATTACCAAAACGATTGTCCAGAGAGCTGAGGAGGGGTTGTTGAGGTGGTTTGGACATGTAGAGAGAATGGAACGAGACAGAGTGACTTCGAGTGTATAAATCTGTAGTGGAGGGAAGGCGGGGTAGGGGTCGGCCTAGGAAAGGTTGGAGGGAGGGGGTAAAGGAAGTTTTGTGTGTGAGGGCTTGGACTTCCAGCAAGCATGTGTGAGCGTATTTGATAGGAGTGAATGGAGGCATATGGTTTTTAATACTTGACGTGCTGTTGGAGTGTGAACAAAGTAACATTTATGAAGGGATTCAGGGAAACCGGCAGGCCGGACTTGAGTCCTGGAGATGGGAAGTACAGTGTCTGCACTCTGAAGGAGGGGTGTTAATGTTGCAGTTTTATAACTGTAGTGTAAAGCACCCCTCTGGCAAGACAGTGATGGAGTGAATGATGATGAAAGTTTTTCTTTTTCGGGCCACCCTGCCTTGGTGGGAATCGGCCGATGTGTTAATAAAAAAAAAAAAAAAAAAAAATATATATATATATATATTTTTTTTTTTACCTTTTCCGAGAATTATCAGAAAACAACCTTGATCGTTGTGAAAAGCGCTTGATTGAAAGATTTAAAACTTCCCTTTAAGTATTGATCAAAGCTGACTACCACCTATTTCTCAGACGCTGTATGACTCTAGGGGGTTTAGCACTTCCTGATGATGACAGTAATAATATTAATACTAATAAGCTGCAAATGCAATATTTTTTTACTTTGAAGAACTGACATGTTAGTCTTGATTTCATTTGGGAAATTAATATATTGCCGAGAAATTATTCATTACATTTTTAAAGTTTGTAATTTATCGTCACTTAAGAATCTGTAAAAAAAAAGATGAAGATTGATGGAAACACACATACTGAGACAAACTAACAAACTGAGAGACAGACAGCCCGCTAAAAATACAAACGAATAGATACATAGAGACAGACAGACAGATATAGAAGGAGAAAACAGATAAGAATTCAATCCAGAGAAACACGGACGAAAATGCAAATAGAAACAGAGAGGAATGAGCGATCAATTGAGAGAGAGAGAGAGAGAGAGAGAGAGAGAGAGAGAGAGAGAGAGAGAGAGAGAGAGAGAGAAATCTAAGATAAAGTGAGCAGGACATGCTCGTGAGAAGTCGAACAAAACAAGACCAAGGCAAAGTCAACTAAACCTGGCAGATAATGTGACTACTTTCATAATAATTTCGACAGTATTTTACAGTGAATGAACACCCTGCTTTCTCTTCTATGCAACACACACACACACACACACACACACACACACGGAGGCAACAACGGGTCATGGTGCGCGATGAGGTATCACAATGGGCGCCTGTGACGAGCGGTGTACCGCAGGGGTCAGTCCTAGGACCAGTGCTATTCTTGGTATATGTGAATGACATGACGGACGGGATAGACTCAGAAGTGTCTCTGTTCGCAGATGATGTGAAATTAATGAGGAGAATCACATCGGATGAAGACCAAGCAGGACTTCAAAGAGACCTGGACAAGCTTGACATCTGGTCTAGCAACTGGATTGTCGAATTTAACCCCACCAAATGCAAAGTCATGAAGATCGGAGAAGGGCAAAGAAGACAGGCTAGGTGGACAAAAGCTACAAATCTCACCAAAGGAGAAATACCTTGGGGTGAGTATAACGCCAAGCACGTCTCCGGAAACACACATCAACCAGATAACCGCGGCAGCATATGGGCGACTGGCAAACCTAAGATTAGCGTTCCGTTACCTTAACAAGGAATCGTTCAAGACACTGTACACCGTGTACGTCAGGCCCATACTAGAGTATGCAGCATCAGTCTGTAACCCACACCTGGTTAAGCATGTCAAGAAATTAGAGAAAGTGCAAAGGTTTGCGACAAGGCTAGTTTCACAACTCAGGGGACTGCCCTATGAAGAAAGGTTGAGGGAAATAGGACTAACAACACTGGAGGACAGAAGGGTTAGAGGAGACATGATAACGACATACAAAATACTGCGGGGAATTGACAAAGTAGATAGTGACAGGATGTTCCATAGAGGAAACACAGACACAAGGGGACACAACTGGAAGCTGAAGACTCAGATGAGTCAAAGGGTTGTTAGGAAGCACTTCTTTAGCCATAGAGTAGTTAGGAAGTGGAATAGTCTAGCGAACGATATAGTGGAGGCGGGAACCATACATAGTTTTAAGACAAGTTATGATAAAGCTCATGGAGCAGGGAGAGCAGAGACCCAGTAGCGGACAGCGAAGAGGCGGGGCCAGGAGCTGAGTCTAGACCCCTGCAACCACAATTAGGTGAGTACACACACACACACACACACACACACACATATATATATATATATATATATATATATATATATATATATATATATATATATATATATATATATATATATATATATCAGTGTGTATGTGTAATTACCTATTTGAGTTTGCTGGGTGAGCTCGAGCTGTTGGTCCTGCTTGTGTGTGCGTGCGTGTGGTCACAACGAGACACCACTCTCCTACGTCGGGCGAGGCTGTCCACTGCTGGTGCACCTTCATGGAAAATGGGACATTCAACGTACCTGATTGGCTGGGTGTATCCCGCCAGGGAATCTCCCACCAAAGGTTCCTCCGTCTTCGTTCTTTCTTAGAATGTTTGGCTCTGTCGCACCCCGCTTCTGTCGCTCTCTAAAGGGAGATATTGAATTAATATATTAGTCTGTATTCTACAATATGTGCTCTGCTAAAGACAAGTCGTGGATATAACTCGGCACGGTAGCAAGAGAACTCTAAAAGGCGACTTTTCCTGCCGGAAAATTCCAAAAATTTTCGCTTTAAGACGTGCCTTACATGAGTCTGAGTTTGCACATCAACTGGACTTCAAATCATACACCAATTTTGACCAGAAGACTGTCCCGTCACTTATTTGAACAGCATTATTACAGTTTTTCTCTCCCTATGTTATTCTTTTTTTTATCTTTCACTAATTCAAAGACAAGGAAAAGTCGCGCTTCTTTGTCTTTCTTTTTTTTTTAAAGGTCGCTAAGAGGAGATAAAAATGGAAAGTAATATTAATTTTAGACCCTGACAGTGGACACAATTTGGACGCGTAGTAATGGATGGTTTAGAATTTCCATATGTTAGCATTGAGAGCCGAATAAACACGACTGTGCTGACTTAATAAGGAAATAACTCGTATGTATACCGTAGACACGAAATGGTGAAGACACTAGACCACAGTGCTTGCAAGGTTATATTTTATATATATTGTGTGTCACAAGTTACTCTAATTGTGATGAATTTAATATTTATAGAGCTTCTTAGGAACTTCGACAGCATTTAGGGCTTTGTAATTCTAAACTTCATATTTTTTTCGGAGAAAAGGGGTCAAAAGAGCATGAAAAGCTGATGTAATGAAAAACGAGATGTAGCAGCAGAGGCAGCAGCAGAAGGGACTGCAGCAACAGCACTATAGCAGAAGCAGCAGTAGCAGCACTATAGCAGAAGCAGCAGTAGCAGCATGAGAAGCAGCAGCAGCAGCAGCCTCACACGAAGCGGATCTCAGACCCAAAATCTGACTCCCAAATATAGATTACCTTGTGATCACCCCTCCTTCAGCAGTGTTGATCCCGTGGCACCGTATGAGCAGCCGCGTTTGTTAAGGCTTGAGAGTACCCGAGTTCTCTGGTAAGTCTATAAACCACCATCACTACCACCATTACCGCTACCACTATCACTAGCACCACCACTATCTCCATCAGTATTACCAGCAACATTACTACCACCATTACCACCACCACGATCGCTACCACCATTACCACCACCACTATCACTGTCACCATTTCCACTACCACTATCTCCACCACTGTTACCACCAACATTACCAGCACCACTACTTCCATCATTACCACCATTACTTCCACCATCATTACCACCATTACTTCCACCATCACCATTACCAATATTACCAACACCATCACCACCACTACCAAAATTACTATCACCACCATTACATCTGCTTCCACTCCAATACCTCCACCTCAGTACCTCCACCATCACGACTGCTACGAAAATCACCACTACTTCTTATCACTACCACTACTACCAAAATTACAATCATAACCACCACCACAACCACCTTTACCACCACCACCACCACTATTGTCTACACTACCACCAAAACCACTTACATCACAATACTAACCACCTTTACTGTCTTCGTTGTTACCATTTTAATACCACATAACTAGTATAACTACCAACTCTTTCCACGTTACGCGCCGTAACCAGTGTCTATATCTACCAGCACTAAAACAACCACCATCATCAATGTCACCATCACCACTACTACCACAACAAACGACACGTCAGCCACTACTTTATGTACCTGCATCACCACTACCACTACGTCATCATCACAACCTTTACCACAAAGCTCTCTACGTGCAAGCAACTTCAATTCTACAATTCATATGACCTCAGCCACCACCATCACCGCCGCCTAAGTCACCATCTCCACCAACAACCAAATCTAACAAGAACACTTCCACACTCCTACCACCACTCCCACATCTACCAACCAACTTCACCATAATCACCAGTTTATACAACCTGTATCATCTTCAGTCACTATCATCGCCACCGCCTAAACCACCAACACCCTCACCACCACCATCACGAGCACTAACACTCCCACATGTACTGTTACCACTATAACCACAAATCACTAACACTATTCCTTTCAGCTTTCTCAACACAAGCCACCACTACCACCCAACACCACAAACCAGTAACAACATCACCATTATTACCACCACCATCAAAAACATTACTCCTTCGCTGTTCGACTTCACATAAAGTGATCCAGGGAGGATTGTATAAATGCCCTGAAATGTTACATGACTTGTTCGGTGGGGCATTTTCTCCTATGTTTTAATGGTTATTGGAAGCCATGTACGTATGCATTTGTGTGTGTGTGTGTGTCTCTCTCTCTGTTTCTCTGTATGTGTGTGTGTGTTTCCTGGGAAGGTTCTGGGACGAAGTGTTGGAAAACAGATGAGAGTGTACTGGAACTGATACAACACACACCTTAATCCGGGAGCCTAGTGGAGATAATTTGAACACTGCGGGCTTTGGATGTTTGCGTGAGCGCCTACGTGTGTGTGTGTTTGTGTGTGTGTGTGTGTGTGTGTGTGTGTGTGTGTGTGTGTATGTGCAACTGTGCCAGGGTCGTGTGTAATTACCTATTTGTAATTACCTATTTGCGGTTACAGGAGTAGAGATATTCTTGTGGTGTTCTGTCTTCATTACTTTTTTATTTTATATACTTTTTTTAATTTCGAATGATTATAGCACTTATTACTTCAACTTTCGGTTCGTTACATTTGTCTACCACTGTAAAGAAAAATGCTCTTGTATCCTTTCGGCTTTTTTTTTTTTTTTTTTTTGCTTGTTGCAGGAAAATCTGTCTTATCAAGTGCGTTTATAACCTTCAATGCGGTTATAATGGCTTACCCTTTTCTCGTATTCAGTGTTGAGTCCTTCATCATAACTCTTACTTCTCAGCTCTGGTAACCGTGGTTTTCTTTGAACCTGTTTTAACTTCCCCGCAGCTGCTACACATTCAAATTCCGGCCACACATGAGTAAAGGATTCATTCTATTCTTTTCAAATACTCTTATTTTCTATACTGAATATATATTAGTCTTGAGATTTTCATTATACAATAATTACCATTTAGCGTTTATATTTAGGGAAAATGTATGAAAATTTAAACTATTTGATCTGGAAAATATAGAATAATTTAGTACTACAAACATTTTCCAACGGAAACCTAAAAAAAATCATGTATCAGTGGATAAGATGGTTTGTTAGTAACATCTTATATATATGCTACCACTGTAATTACTCTGAAATAGTGAGCTATGATTCTTGTGTTTTAAATGATCTTTCTATCTTAGAGTATGAATTAGTACAGGTAGTTCTAATGGGGATGGGAAAACTAATATAATACGACTTTTAGATCTATAAACCCAAGGTAAGTAAAAATATATTCAAATTAACCTAAGAGTTGGAGTTTATACATTTTGTATATATATTAAGTGGGTTCTTGTATGAAATGAAATAGGGTGAAATTTTTATTTAGTGTAAATGGAAAGGCTTCATAAGTATAATGGTGTAATATAAATGTTTCGATTTGGGTGACCGTTGATTAAGTAGTATTATCTCATGGGAGTAAAATTTCTAACATTTTGTGCGGGTTATTCTATTTTATATTGGGAAGGGTTAATTGCCTAGTGTAATTTTATAGAAGTGAGTGGTAATAATTGTTAGAAATATATTTCACAGATGAGGGTAATTGTGGAATAGGGCAAGCTGAGACCATATTTTGAGCAAATGAATTTAATCCTAAATTGAAAAAGACCCTTAATGTGAGTAGTTTTTTATATAAGTAAACGTTTTAAAATATTTAATTAGCCTCTATCACTTGTACCTAACGTCTTTCATATGATAAACTAATATTAAACAAGACCGAAAAATATTGACGTGCATGGGACTTTAATATATCTTGTAAGGAAATTATTGATTATTGTTAAAATTTTACATGCACTGTAGGTTAAAATATAGCTTTTGTATTAAACAGTTAAATACTATATTCTTCTATTTTAAATAAAGAATATTATTTATATTAGACATTATTTCCTTATTGTCAAATTCATGTTCCCCTTTTATCCCTCCTTCCCTCTCTGCTTTCATCTCTCTTTCTTCCTTTACCTCTTCCTGGTCTCTGATTGGACAAAATAATGTTATACTCAGTGTAGAGCAAGTGCACCTTTATAGAGTATAATTATTTATATTATTATACTTTTTAACCATGCTATCTTTTACCTTTCCAATCTCCTTGCCCTCCATTTACTAGTATTTTCCCATTATACTATGCCATCTTAGCTTATACATAATATGGATGAATAGCTAATCAGACTGTTCCACCTTCCTTTCCCTCCTCACTCGCTGCTACCTTCTCATCCTCATATACGTCTCCTCCAGTTTATCCTCTAAACTCACCTCATATTCCTTCACCTTCCTCTCCTTTATCCTTATTGTAGATAAATAACTATAACGCTCTCCTTAATGTCTTACTCTCTTTCTTATTTGTCTGCTTCCTTCACCACCTCCTACTTCAAAACTTAATGGGAGAAAAACTGAAAGGTTTTGTTATAAAAATCTTTGAGAAAATTCCTTATGCATTGACTTGATTTGTAGTGATGACGGTGGTAATAATGTTGGTAGTGGTGGTGGTGGTGGTGATAATGATAGTAGTGATTGGTGGTTGTGGTGGTGGTGATGATGGTGTGGTTATGGTTGTTAGGGGTGATGGCGGTGGTGGTGGCGAGCTATTGGATGGGTGTTTGTGGATGAGCATACGCGTGAACTTGATAGGACCTTCCTGACCGATCTCTTAGAGGAGACCTCCAACATCGTGACTTAGAGCCTACACCCTACAAGTACCCTGTTTCAGAGACCGAATCTTCCGGGGGAGGGGATAATGTGAAGCGGGCAGTGCTCACCTTGCACCTCTGAGGTCCGCGCCTCCCTGAAAAACAAGGATACCCAGTAAAAATTTCCAATGGAGGTTTTCCTGGAATAAATCTCTTTAGTGTTCCCATACTGAGCTATATCTATCACTTGTGACTCGATAAGGGACAAGAGCAGACAGAAATGTCGTCAGAAATTTCCTCCCTGCAGTGAGGGTTGTTTGTGAGTTGCTCTAGTCGTGGTATTCTGACTTTTATTCTACACATTTAGACTTTCCGCTGAGCAATGCAGACGCTATTTCTTGCTAACATCTTGAGAAACCTCCCAGTGGTGTGCTTCAGCGGCTCTTCACTGGACTCTATTATGCAGAAGCAATAGGTTTTTGGTACGTGCTGATCATGCATGCAAGTGCTGCCTCTTGTTTTATTAACGCTAAGAGTTATTTTCATTTTATTTCGTTTTTGTTATTTTGTTGGACATTCTAAGGCAGCAGAGCGGCATAATGATTTTGTGTGAGAGATACAAATATATGTGTTCTCTAACACCTTTTGTTGAACTCTTTGAAGAAATTATTTATTATTAGTATTAATTATTATTAATTTTATTATCACCACCACGAGATGCGTATTACTTCGTTGTCAGTTTCTAGCTCCTTCATCTCGCATACTAAGGGTCCGTGGTTCGATCCCCGGCATGTGTAGAAACGCTGGGTATATTTTCTTTCACCTACTGCGCCTGTTCACCTATTAGGATGTAGGAACTTGGGTGCTAGTCGATTGTTGTGGGTCGCATCCCAGGGAGTGTTAGTATACCTTAGACAGGGATTGGCTTCATTGGTATATAAAAAATTAGCTCTAAAACATAAGCATGGAGCATTCGGAAGAACCGACGTAAACGATGACTTAGGAAACCAAAATGTTTTCGTTAAGTCATGTAGCTTCATCACCTGCGGTAATCTCGGTAGAGTATCACTGCTTAAGTGACCTCGTCTCCACGAGATTAGACGAAACATTAAAGTGGGAGCGAATTAACGTTTAGAAAATTAGTTATCTTGAGACAATATTCTGTTTGGAACTCCTCCAAAGAGATTAGATTCAAAATCTTTCCTTTGAAAAGTTAATTAATTAATTCTAATAGTACTTCTTTGCTGAGTGTTTAGTGATTCTTCAGTCAGCTGCTTCATTGTGCCTTTGCCTTAACAGAAGTAGCAGCAGCTGATGATGCTTTCTTCGTCAGGAAACAAGACAGTGACTCCCGTCAAGGGTCTTAGAGGATGATCTCTTAAGCGGTTATCCATCCACTGGCCAAAACAGTGCTAGTTTTTCACTTATAAAAATGATTCTTAGGATGATTTCTGGTACTGGATCTGATGTTGCAAGAATTCTCTATCAAATTTATTAGTACAACAGAGAATTGAGAGATAAAAAAAACTATAATTGTCAAATGAACGTGATACCACTCTTATAAAATTGAGGATAAATACAAAAAAATCTTACATTAAATCTTATCCATTTTTTACGCTAAAACTTAATGGACTTCATAGGTCACAACATGACTCGAAGAAACTATGGAATATATGCTATGCATCCAACATTACTAACAATGTGCTGACAAGTCATAATTGTGCCAAGGGACTTAGGATACACGTGAAAATACAACCAGCATTATCCGATAAATCTGCTGTTTCATGCAAGGATTTCTCTACAAAAAAGGGTAAGTTGGCAGACTGATGGACGATGACACATTCTGCCAGTTTTCGAGAAATAATGAAGACAAAAATCACTTTGAACTGCAGGTCAGTGTCACTGGAATGTGTTGTACAAATACTGGAAAAGCCAGAGGAACATGAATCAAAATTTACTAAGCAATTTTAACAGTCACGCAAACTGATAAGCTAATTGTATTTGCATAGCGGTGAAGAAACCTGTGATTGTTTTCACGTGGATGCCAAGTTGTCTGTTTAAAAAGAAAATATGAACATTTATAAGAAGAAAAATATTTTGTGTAGACGTCACTAGTGGGGTACCACAAGGACCTTTACCTTGCCCGACAGTATTTTAGTTGAAATTAATAACTTGCCAAATGAAATAAAAATCTATATGAATAGGTTTCACTACGATGCAAAAGTTATAAGAAAGATAGACAATAAAAATTACTTTAAATCACTACAGGAATAATATATATATATATATATATATATATATATATATATATATATATATATATATATATATATATATATATATATATATATATATATATATATAATATATATATATATATATATATATATATATAAATATATATATTTATATATATATATATATAAATAGACGTTATTCCAAGGCATCCAGCGAAAGCTGGATGCCAAGGTATGGACCAGTGTGGTACGGTCGGTAAAGCACTGCGTACCTTGTCATGAGGTTCGTAGGTTCGAGTCTCCGTCGGCCAGAGATCAGTGTTTGTGAATATTTCGCATGCTCTTGCGAATTCCTAGCATTGTAAAAATCTCTAGTTGTGTCGATGCATGCAGGGGATGAGATGAAAAGCTGTAAGCCTTCCTGCCTGAAAGCTGGCTGCCTTGGAATAACGTCTAGCGAAAGCTGGATGCCAAGGTATTGGACCAGTGTGGTACGGTCGGTAAAGCACTGCGTACTTTGTCATGAGGTTCGTAGGTTCGAGTCTCCGTCGGCCAGAGATCAGTGTTTGTGAATATTTCGCCTGCTCTTGCGAATTCCTAGCATTGTAAAAATCTCTAGTTGTGTCGATGCATGCAGGGGATGAGATGAAAAGCTGTAAGCCTTCCTGCCTGAAAGCTGGCTGCCTTGGAATAACGTCTAGCGAAAGCTGGATGCCAAGGTATTGGACCAGTGTGGTACGGTCGGTAAAGCACTGCGTACCTTGTCATGAGGTTCGTAGGTTCGAGTCTCCGTCGGCCAGAGATCAGTGTTTGTTTATATATATATATATATATATATATATATATATATATATATATATATATATATATATATATATATATATATATATATATATATATATATATATATAGATATATAGGCGATTAGGGTAAGATATAAACAACTGTTGGAGGACAGATGGGCTAGTGAGAGTATAGGCAGTGGGGTAGAATAGGTATGGGGTAAGTTTAAGAACATAGTGTTAGAGTGTTCAGCAGAAGTTTGTGGTTATAGGAAAGTGGGTCCGAGAGGGTAGAAGAACGATTGGTGGAATGATGTTGTAAAGAGAGTAGTAAGAGAGAAAAAGTTAGCATATGAGGGTTTTTTACAAAATAGAAGTGGTGTAAGGAGGGAGGAGTATATGGAGAGAAAAAGAGAGGCTAAGAAAGAGGTGAAGCAATGTAAAAAGAGAGCAAATGAGAGGGTGGGTTGGATATTATCAACAAATTTTGTTGAAAATAAGAAAAAGTTTTGGAGTGAGATTAATAAGTTGAGAAAGCCTAGCAGCGCCAGTTTGGAACCCTCTCCTAGCCAAGCATGTAAGGAAACTAGAGAGAGTGCAAAGGTTTGCAACAAGACTAGTCCTGGAGCTAAGAGGCATGTCCTACGAAGAGAGGTTAAGGGAAATCGACCTGACGACGCTTGAGGACAGGAGAGATAGGGGGGATATGATAACGACATACAAAATACTGAGAGGAATTGACAAGGTGGTCAGAGACAGATGTTCCAGAGATGGGACACAGCAACAAGGGGTCGCAATAGGAAGTTGAAGACTCAGATAAATCACAGGGATGTTAGGAAGCATTTCTTTAGTCACATAGTTGTCAGAAAGTGAAATAGTCTGGGAAGTGACGTAGTGGATGCAGGATCCATACATAGCTTTAAGAAGAGGTATGATAACGCTCATGGAGCGGGAAGAGTGACCTAGCGACCAGTGAAGAGGCGGGACCAAGAGCTGTGACTCAACTCCTGCATCCACAACTAGGTGAGTACACGCACACAAGCACTGAGACACGAAGTGACCACTAACATTAGCTTATTTCCTTGGTAGCATTTTGAATACAATATTATGACAAGTGTAAGACTGAGTGCCAGGCACTCCACCCCAGGGACTCGTACTTGCTCGCAACATTTTCACTGCCAGAGTCTCTGCAATCTGTGGCGAGAAAAACCCAGATGCTGCAGTAATTAGTTTACTGTGCTCGTCAACATGTTCCTCTCCTCTTCCTCCTCCCTCCTCCTTATTTCCCTTCTTCTCTCTTTCCTTGGTTCTCATCCCTCTTCTCTTCCTCCTGCCTTCTTATCCCTCAGCCTCTTCTTCCTCTTCCTCCCTCTTGATCCTTCTCCTGCTTCTGCTGAGCCTTCCCATGAGCATCACCACAACACCATCAATGCCATCTCCATCCCTTTTACCTCTCATGTCGATAATTATCATCTTCAGCTTGCCATCACCTTCGTTATTTAAACAGTAGCCTTTATTTTCTCTTTCACCAGTAAAGTCGCTATCCCCCATCATCTTTGTTTCAAGGATAGGCGGCCGTCTCAAAGGATCGTAACAAACTTCCACTTCTTTGCAATTAGTCGAAATATTTTCCATTCCCAGGTGCTGTATGACCCCTTACGGTTTTAGCAGTTACCTCTACTCATAACCGTAATAATTATAATTATAATCCGTCATCTTTATGGTCTTCACAAAATTTTGACATTACCTCGCTATGTACCAACTCGGTCAAAGGAATCTCCATCACCTCGACAGTCAACGTATATCCTCCTCTCTACCTCTACATGCTATCCCAAATGCACCACGCCATATCCCCAACTCAAACAACTCATCCGTGTCCTCCATCTCGACATGGTCATGTAATGGCATGATATACCAATATGATGATAAGGAGAGACACATGCTGTTATTTACTAGAATCTTTAACAATATTCTTCAACACGTCCACCTCTCCCTCTCCACCTTAGGCACCTTCAGCATTTCCTCAAGCTCCCTCATCTCTCCCACCAAGTCCACAACCACAACCACTACCATTTCCAGGAACCCATCAGCTCCTCAAGAGTCAACTCCGCAATTTTCAGACCATCTTCAACGGCCGCTTCTGATTACTGGGTTCCAGACCTTAAAGGATTAGCTTCAGAACTTGCAGATTTGATTCACATGTTTCCAGGGGGTTTAATGATGGTAGTGTGCATGTGAGGTTAGAAAGCGAATAACAATTAAAGAGTGAAGAGAGAGAGAGAGGGGGGGGGGGTAGAAGGAGGGTGACAGACAGACAGACAGTCAAAGAGATTAAAATTGGTGCTCTGAAATGTCACATTTGAAACAACAAGAACTTAATAACTTATTAAATTGAATTGCTAGTGAGAGTGCCCCAGACGAATCAAGTTCCCGTCTCGTTACGGGTAACGAACACAACTTTGGATCTGCATAAGATTTGCTATGTAAAACAGAGTTTCACATGACCAACAGACAGACTCACATTCTCGACGCGATACACATACACAAGTCTGAAAATAAACACACACACACCAAAACGTAAAGAAAAAGACCCTTTAAAAAGTTTGTAGGCAAACAGCAGGTGAAACCAAACTCCCAAATTGTGTTTTATGCAAATTAAGTTTGAAAGAAATACCAGAAATAACAAAGGTCGAGAACATAATCAAAACGTCAGGGAAGAAAATATATTACTTTTAATATGACGCTCCAGATGGAGAAACGCAGGGTTTGAATCTCAAACAACAAAATGAAATAGAGAAGGTACCCGTTGCAGAACAGACTTTATTGGGGGAATGTTTGGCTCTATTAGAGCTTTATCTAGCCATTCAAGAAAGATCTGATAAAGCTCTAACAGCGAAACGTTGCCAAAATAAATATCTGTTCTACACCACGTCTATTCACTGGTGTCGAGAGTGCTTCAGGCGCATCTATGTGAAACAGTTCAAACACAATGTAGAGGGATAAGAGGAGCTATAACCAGGGATTTCGAAAGAATATTTAGAACACCCAGAGAGATCCACTAGAAAAAAGTTTGGGGACTAACTCGAAGGTAAACTGGTGAGGAAAAAAAAAATCAATCGATATGCCAATTTATGTATATAAAAGGAGAACTAAAAAAATCTTTTATTAAACTTATTGGAAGGATTTAGCTCTTTAGGAATGAAATAAAGATAATTAAATTTAAAGGTCTGACTATCTACCAATCATTGCTGTAAAAATTAAAGAAAAAGTAATTTTAGAAAGTGGTGCGAAAGTGAGTGAAAAACCTAGTACAGTTCTTCTACATAGAAGAAACATAAACTCAAGATAGTACAGACATTCGTCACCAGGCATAATATACACGTATACATAATGCATAACACACAGAAGCCTTGAATCCGGTACATTAACGCATGTAAACCAGTGTCGAGCAATATATAAAGTATTTTTATAAACTCCCTCTCCTTAGAAACATCCACTCCATTACCTCCCCAAAAAATGAATTATGCGGTGGCATTCCAAAAAAACACCAGCTGTTTTATAATTAAACGCCAACTTATGCAAAATTTGATTATGCAAAGTTATGCGCAATTACTTTTTCGCAACTCAGCGAGATTGAATTAGCGGCATGTTGTGGGGGATGTCTCTTGTCTGAGGTGAACTGAGACGAACTGATGCTGCGCGCGCGCATACACACACACACACACACACACACACACACACACACACACACACACACAAACACACACACACACACATACACACACAAACATTTTCATGCACTCACGAAGATGCTAACAAATGTACAATAGATGCAAAAAGGTAGGAAATAACTAGGAATATAGATAAGGCAAAAACTGGGACATAAATCACCGTGAAACTTACCCTTCAAGGGAAAATAAACTGCTTAACTTCAGCAGTTGGTGAGGCTTGAGAGGTTTTCGAGGTTAGAAACACTGGCGAGGTTAGGAAAGGGAAATTGGTGAAATTAGAGAAGCTGATGAGGTTGGGAAAGGGAAGATGTTTAGGTTGGAGAAGCTGGCGAGGTTGGGAAAGGGAAGTTGGAGAAGCTGGTGAGGTTGGAGAAACTTGAGAGTGCCTCAAGAAACTGTAGCAAGGGGTCCCTAGGTAATTCTATTTATGAAAAGGAGGGTGTTTAAAAATTGCTGGCTCTCTTAGTGCTGCGTTAGCTTTTAGTGTACTCATTCCACCTTTACTTTTCACCATCTGACAAGCCTCTTGCTCTAGTGGAAAATAATTTTGGGGTGCAGAAGTGGGTCCAATCCCTTCAGGTTTTTTTTAAGCGTAAATATCTATTTTTTTCGACTTCGATCCAGGAAATTCAGTTCAAGAGAATCCACATGATAAGCGCGTTTTACTTTGCTTTTATTATTATTATTAAGCTCTAAGCCCTTGTGGGTTATTCAACTCTGAGAGTGGCGAAGGCTCGATCCTACGTCCACGAAGTAGCGAAACACGTATGCTGCCTAACTGCACTCGCCCTCGTCTGGGAAGTCAGAGAGTCAAGCTCCTCAGGGAGGTTCGAGCCTCCAGCGCTTCACACAATTACGCTCTGGGTAGAGCTTTTTAAAGGCATGACTCGATAAAGCTCCACCCAGAGCCTCTTTCTCCACTAAGCCTCTTTCTGCCACTATCGACACGGGATACAACAGGACGACAGAGCACAGCTGGTAGCTAGACTCCCTCATGAGCCAGAGACACATTAAAGGTTCTCCAAGGAGTAAAAGCAAATTGGCAAGTAGTGGAGGCAGACAAACTCCATACGTGGATTAAACAGCAGATATGATAGGACCTGAGAAATTAGATATTAAATACACCAGATGATTGAGGGTTTAATGGGCTGGGTCAGAGATGTGAAACTCGACCCCCCCCCCTCTCCTACAAATTGTGATGAAAAGATTATGTGCATAATAAACCTTTAATATTGATAATATTTCTCTCTGGGAAGAACCTTATATAGCCATAAAAGTATGTATACAGCAGAGTACTAAATACAGGTAGGTTTTGCTCAAATGTTAACCATTCCAGAGTTCCTATTTTTCTCCAAATTTAGTTTTTAAGCAATAGTTTTTTCCTGTGCTGAAAGATTAGGGTAGGCCAGGTCATAAGCATATACAAATGAATACGTTAAAATAAGGAAATATGCCGTTATGTCTAGCAAAGAGGTGGCAGAAAACAACTAGAAAACGTGAATGGGTTGACGCTTGTCAAACTGGATGCAGGTTTAAAGTGTCATCTGTGGCAACGATGTGTGGGGGCGTCGGCGTTCTACTTATTGTTGTGTTTTCCCGTATAACATGTGTTTGACAAGTTACCTATTAACTCTAAATGCCCCTTTTGATTCATCTAGCCTTGAATGTCTGCAAGTTTGTGGCTTCGAAAAAGTGCCTTCCAGCCGCTTTGATAAAGTGCAGGCAGTGGTGTTTGTGATTTTTAAATGTATGCTTATGTTCATTGATTCTGCTGTGTATGGTGTGTATGTATGTGCTGTTTATCCCTTTTGTAGAGTCTTTCACACACTCCCCAGGTGATTTCGTACACTTCGCTTCCGTGTTGTAGTGGTGGTTGCCTCTTAGGTATGGCCAGTTCGCGTATGATTTTATATATTACGATTACCACGTTGGTTTCGGTTAGTTCAGGAGCCGGGAATTGTTTGCTTCACTACCTGTAAATAAAATGATTTGTGACATCAGTTATATTAATATTCATTTTTTCACTCATGAGTGGAAAAATTAGTCGTTTTTAAAGCTTGTTTTTATTGTAGATATGTGGACGATTAATTTCTTCATTTTCAGGATAGGTAACACGTTAGTGGATTTTTTTACCATATCTTAGCTCTAAAGAATGAAGGTGAAAGTGAAGGTAATTCATTGTTATGTTATTTTTAGATATATTTATACAGATGGTATTTTAATACGTTAGGTTCAAATTAGATCATAAAATATATATTCTAACACTGAAATGATCTTGAAGTTAAGTGCTTCATAATTAAAAAAAAAACTTATATCCAAGTTTTGTAGCATAATGAGTAGGTTTCTTAATAACAAATTTGTATCAACTGGAACCAATTCAGTCTTCAAGTAACTTATGCAGCCCATAATGATATACAGTACATTAAGCTCCCTTATTCAGGAAATTGTAATTTTCTCATTCGTAAAGAACTACGGAATATATTGATGTACACGTTTCCACAAATTAATTAATAATTTGTATTATCTAATCAACAAAATAAGAGGTTATCTGCCTTTTAATGTTAAGTCTAGCTGTGTATATTTGATTAAAGGTTTTAGTGCTTGACAGAGGACAATCTCACTGAGCGTTATATTCCATCATTTGTTTATCGCTCTATTATCTCGATTTATCAAAATCATCATGCAGTGATTTAAAATATTTTTTTTTTGTTTATTATATCTAATATTATTTTGCAATATCCGCAGGTATGTTCATATAGTTTTTTTCATTCCTTCTGCTAAGTCAACTATATAAATTAAAAACAAAATCATAGCTCTTACGGAGCCTTGTGGTACCTCGTTAGTGACACTTTCTAAGACATTTACCTTTTATAACTGTGTGTGTGTGTGTGTGAGTGCGTGTATATGTGCGTGCGTGTGTGTGTGTGCGTGCGTGCGTGTGTGTGTGTATGTGTGCGTGCGTGCGTGTGCGTACGTGCATGTGTGTGCGTGCGTTCATACGCACGTGTGTGACGTCCTCACATCCTTGTGCGTATGTACAAGTATATATGTGTGTGTGTGTGTGTGTTTTCAGCCAGACAATGAACATCCGTTCATTAAGTCTTATTTATTCATTTATTTAGTCATTTGTTGTCTTATAGACCAAGAGCGTAATTGGCCTCAGTTAAACACTGAACACAAAAGTGCGTGAATGAAAGACACACGTTGCAGAACAAGGTTTTATTACAGAATAAATGTCACAATACCATGGCAGGAACAATTAACAACCCACATTTTGGAGAAGAGACTTTTGACGACATTTCAGTTCGTTCTGGACTATTATGAGGCCAATGTATCAATGTATCAACTCAGAACGTTGTCCCAACAAACGATTTGACTGCATCGTGCGGCTTATCTTCAGTACTGTCGTCAATATACTAAATGAATCCACAGAAGTGCGTCGTAACGCCCCGACATCAAGGACACGTTGCAAGAATCTCTTCCTAAATGGTGAAGTTAATTAATTCTTGAACGATTCTCTATGCCCCTTATTCTACAGGAATTGGCGCTATTGGCTTCCATTTATCGAAATCAAATAACCTCTCATAACCTAGGCGCCGTATGACCCCCTACGAGTTTATCGCTTCCCGGTAATAAACAAACTTCCACAATAAAAATAATAATAATGATAATAATCATAATAGTACCTTTAAAAATGTTCCTACTTCCCTGGACGTTTCTTCTCATAACTAAGAATGGAACATCGAGTTGTTTCTTTCCTCTAAATCATAAAGTCAGAAACTAATAGATCAATATGGTGAGAAAATACTAATCATTCTCCACACCCCCCCCCCCTCTTGTCGTGATTTATCGAACCGAAAAATAATTGCTAGTCTTCTTAAGAGCTGGAACAAGTGCTTGTTTGTATCAAAGCAATGATGAACCACTATATTTCCTGTTCTCTGTTTATATTGCCTTGTGAACCAGTGTACTAACCGTTCTCTCATAAGGTAGCCCTACTGAGCCGATGGACTGCCTGTTCGCTCGTAACACCGCTATGTTAAGCCTGTGGACTGCTTATAATAAAGCCATTTAGCGCGGTTGATCTTCTGTTTGCTCGTACCAAAGCCACGTTGGGCCGCTGGACTACTTGTTATAGCGTAGCAAAGCTATATGGAGCTGCTGGACTACCACTTCGCTCGTAGCAAAGCATCATGAGCCAGTATACTGCGTGTTCGTCCATAACGAAGATATGTTGAATCGGGGGACAGCCTGTACGCTCGTGTCACACCCATAGTAAGCCAGTATACACGTGTCGCTAGTAGCAAAGCCATGTTGAGAGGTAACCTGTCTGTTCATAACAAAACCACCATCAGGCGGTGAACCAGCTACTCGCTCTCAACAAAGCAATGTTGATATTCTTTGTGTTCATTAGTAACATAGCCATACTGACCCGGTTGACTACCTGAACTCTCGTAACAAAGCCGCCAAGCAATGCAACAGCAGAAAGTTGTTATAAAGAAAGCGCCATTTAGCTAGGAACCCTAAGAGTTTGATAATTTTTGTGGAGTTGTGAGTAATGTGTGTTCAATGATCAGTTTTTATTGGTTGAAGAAAATATGGGCACTGAGTGTTGATAAGTTATTTTTTTATATTAAGTGAAGGACTGTCTTCTAACAACAAAAATTCTCTCCACTCATATATATATATATATATATATATATATATATATATATATATATATATATATATATATATATATATATATATATATATTTCACTGATAAATTTTGCTTGATATGTGGCCTGACATGTAACATGTCAAGCATGTGACATGTCAGAGCAATTAGCAAGAACTTATTTAATATTAAGTCCTTTTTAAAAATTTCTCTTATGCATTTAAAGAATTTTTTTTTAATTTATGTTAATGTAGGAATTAATAATTTTGTACCAAAAGTACATTAGAAAACTTACCTAACCCTATTATAACAAACGCAATTTAATCTAGCCTAATCCAACTAGATATATTTTAGATAAGTTTATAATAATTTAAAAATAAACCAACACAATGAAATATATGTTTTTCGTTAGATTCAGAATGATTTTTACAAAATTACTGCATACACAAATTTTCGCTTGCCTTGTTCGGCAAGAAGAGCGTTGCTATTTAAGCCAAAATCGCAAGTTTTACCTATTCGGCACGACATATATATATATATATATATATATATATATATATATATATATATATATATATATATATATTTCACTCAAATTTTGCTTGACATGTGACCAGACCAAATCTTTATTACACTGCAACACTTAGTGTGATGGGTCATGCGTGAGGTCATATCTAAGCCTTATAAATTTTCTGCCGTCCTATTATTTTTACACTTCCTTGATAATGTTAGAAATCACGAAAGTGCTTGGAAATTCACTATTTTTTTACAGTGGTTATTTTGCGCACACACACACATGCAGGGTAACATTTTGTGAAGGGATTCAGGGAAACCAGTTAATTGATTTAGTTGGACTTAAGTCCTGGAAATGGGAAGTACAATGCCTGCACTTTAAAGGAGGGGTCAGGGATAGTGACAGCTGGGAGGGACTATTCTCAGCTGTTGTATCTGAGCGCCTCTGCAAAGACAGTGATTATGTATGAGTGTGGTGAAAGTGTTGAATGATGATGAAAGTATTTTCTTTTTGGGGATATATATATATATATATATATATATATATATATATATATATATATATATATATATATATATATATATATATATATATATATATATATATGTCGTGCCGATTAGGTAAAACTGGTCAATTAGCAAGAACTCATCTAAAATTAAGTCCTTTGTAAAATTTTCTCTTATACGTTTAAAGATGTATTTTTTTAATTTATGTTAATGTAAGAATTTATAATTTTGTACCAAGAGGAACTTTGAAAACCTACCTAACCTTATTACAACAAGCGCAATTTAATTTAGCCTAACCCAACTAAATATATTTTATATACGTTAACATTAATTTAATAATAAACAAACACAATGAAATATATTTTTATCGTTATGTTCCGAATGATTTTAGCGAAATTATTGCATACACAAATTTTCACTTGTCTTATGTGGCAAGGTGAGCGTTACTATTTAAGCCAAAATCGCAAGTTTTACCTAATCGGCACGACATATATATATATATATATATATATATATATATATATATATATATATATATATATATATATATATATATATATATATATATATATATATATATATATATATATTTAATTAACACAGGCCGTCACCCGTCACGGTAGGGTGATCCTAAGGAAAGAAATTCACCATTATTCATTCAACTGTTGTCGTGCAAAAGAGTGCGGACATCATAATTAAAGTGATCTTCCATACTACAACTTTCCCACCTCCATTTTAAAGAATTTTTTTACAAATGTTATAATAGCAACAGAGAAATGCAAATAGGCACAAATATTCTGATTATCCAAATCAACATTTTAATGACCTGATTCATGCATTAATATATGCAGGCTTGTTTGACCTCAACTCTTTAATTCATGATTAATTAATTATACAGCTCATGGGTTTGTTTACTTTTCTCAAATGACGCATTGGATATAATTTAAAAACTAATTTAATACCGAGATACTACCGGGACACCAGCTGGTGGGCACAACACACGAACGCTAGCAGCGATCGTAATAACTGCGGTTAGTGCGAGTTGTAGTGCTCATGCAGCGTATACACACTGAAAAGTGTATGTATCTTAATGTATTCATAAATTTCTGAATGATTGAGCTCTAGGTTGACAACAGTGAGTGTATGGATATTAATGTTATTACACCAACGAGTGTATGTGTAAATATATTGAAGTTTGTCTCAGAGTAGACAAACAGGGAATTGTATTTCTTTGAGTGTATATACCATGACAAATGCATTTAGTTTAATGATTATTGGATGAGAATATGAATTAGGCACTGGGCAGCGTTTGGAAACTTTTTCGAGAAACGTTTCGCTCACCGGGGCCATCATCAATCCAGTACCAAATGAGGAAAAACAAACATGGGGTATAAACACAGCAAAGAACGCCAGGTGTAACGTAGGCGAGGCACGTGTGGTACATTCACCTGACAGATGTGTTTTGGTGCCTCATAATCAGGTTAATTTAATTTTTTGAAACGTTGATGCTCCCAGTGTTCTGTATAACTTTATTACCCAAGCTGATTACTTCTGATTCAAGGTAGCTACGTTTGTGCTGATTCTTTTTTATTGACGAGCCTGACCTCACAAGCAATTCAATAGAAGGCCGTTTCTTATCCTTTAATCACTCATGCATTACTGAGATTATACAGAAGGCATGTTAGTGTTTGGCAAAAAGTCAAGAACAGCAAAAGATCTTCAAATTAGGACGTTTCACCTACTTGAGGTTTTATCGAGTATTCGATGAAAAAACGTTGTGTAGGTGAAACGTCGTACTAATGTCTCCTTTTGATTTGAGTATCGTGTTATCACTTGTCGGCTATTCCATATTTAACACATTGTTCATTAATACGTTAATCGAGATCTCTGGCTTTTTCTCCTACGTTGACTGCGTCGCAGCCCCCGCATGGTATCAAGTACATTCCCTACTAAATGTATATTTAATCTCCTTCGAACGTTGCTCAAGGTTCCTCGACGTTTCACCGCATAACTTTTGTTACATCAGCCACATGGAATGACACAAACACACATTCTGGATTCAGTGAGTTTACTGGATTTCTTCCTCACAAGATGGTATGGGAGGCGATAGTAGCTACGCACGCACTCAACATTCTTCCCGCATTGTAACTAACTCTAATACAGAGGAGGGTAGCTGCAGATTGTTTTGAAAATGGGATAAGCCTGAATGCCTTTCGTTTCAAATAGCGTTAGATTGGATAAGGTTTAGTTAGCTTCGGTATTGCTATCATTAACATAACGTTGTAGTGTTTGGCGATTTAAGCAGAACTTAAGAAGTTCAAGGTTAAATCCTATAAGTTACTAATCTAAGAATTATCATAAGGAAAACTCTAGGAATTGTTGATTGAAAGTAAAACTTTCCTATAGTAAATTCTGATTCACGTTACTTCGAGAAGTCTTAAGTAGCATTAAGGAAAATGCAAGTGCATGTTATTTAGTGAACATATAAATCATAGTTTTTATTAATCTACAGTAATGTTTAGCAGTAATACAGAAATTCTCGTGCTGGAGGATCTTAATAATATTAAGTTAATCTAGGGAAACGTTTTATTGCTGGATGATCCGGGGATCACCCTGTTAGAGTACCAGACGCAGCAGCATTATTGATGGCAGGTAAAGGGCCATGGTGGGCCAGCAAGGGGCGATCCCACCTCTCCTCACAATCTTGGCTCGAACACCACCATGAAAAAGATATGTTGGGGCAGCGCCTGGTGTCGCCCGAGCCCCGCTGCCGAGGCCTCTACTACTCTCCTCGCTCACGTTATATATATGTATAATCCGTGTAGTTCGACCTCTATGAATTGTACAGCATATGGCTGTGAAATATTGACGTCTAGCTCAAGCATGGCCAGTGAGCACTTGTTCCTTCACCAGCCCGGGGACCTGTGGCGCCCAGTACAATGTTACTTCATCATACACCTATACTTTATTTATGAATGTGCATTATATATATATATATATATATATATATATATATATATATATATATATATATATAGTATGTAGTGCAGTATAGGTAAAATTGGTCAGTTAGCAAGAACTTATTTGAAATTAAGTCTTTTCTAAAAATTTATCTTATACGTTTAAAGAGAAAACTTACTTAACCTTATTATAACAAGCACAATTTAATTTAGCCTTACCCAACTAAATATATCTTGGATAAGTTTACAATAATTTAATAATAAACAAACACAATGAAATATTTTTTTCCGTTAGGTTCAGAATGATTTTTGCGAAATTATTGCATTCACAAATTTTCGCTTGGCTTATTCGGCAAGAAAAGCGTTGCTATTTAAGCCAAAATCGCAAGTTTTACCTATTCGGCACGACATATATACTTGTAACTTTTAAATGTCAAACGTTATTTGGTTGTCTAATTTTTGTTGTACGGAAATTCAGGATAAAGGAAAGTCAACACGCGCCATTCATAATGTGTAGTCAAGGATCACTAGGTATTAATTTGTAATCCTCTGTGCGGTCCGGTGGATGTTCAGGTACAGCCCAAGTTGAGGGTACAGAATAGATCTCAGTGTTTACATGGAAAAGCTTAACTCATTTTCCGTTTTTTTTTTTTTATGGTATCTATACCCGCCCGCCCGAGGGCGTCTTCCTCCACCTTAATATAATTTTTTTTTTAGCCTGTTGTGGGTACTCACCAGCTTCTAAGTTCTTTATTATTACTGTGATATTTTATTGTACACAAACTGGATAATACAAGGAAAAGTTGTAGAAGGAAAGGTTCATAATTAAGAACAGTAGGCTAATAACAGAGAACAAAAGGTATAGAGTGGAGAAAATATCTGTAGATACTAGAAAATATTGACAAGAATTACGAGACTTAGGATACAGGATATAATTCGCGGGTTAGGTAATAAGGATAGCAAAGTAGAGATATGACGAAAATCGATAACAGAGTATACAGAACAGACAAAAGGGGAGAAAAGTGTAAAGAATAGTTAACGTTAAGTGGATGTTAGGAAGCACAGGATAAACAATAATGGATGCAAGAAAGGGAATAAAGGGTCCATATGAGACTAGACAATTAAAGGCATAGAGTAGAGTAGAGAGGGAACAACTTCCTTGACATATTGTGGAACAGAGTCAATAAAATCCTTTTTCTCATTCTCTATTATTATTATTATAATTATTATTATTATTATTATTATAACTATTATTATTATTATTATTATCATTATTATTATTATTATTATTATTATTATTATTATTATTATTATTATTATTATTATTATTATTATTATTATTATTATTATTATTATTGATATTTTTTTATTTTTTCTAAGAAAAATTAATAGACTTAAGCATAAACTATATTTGTCATTGTATGGGAATTAGAGCTATATTTTGTCGTGATAATAATGTTCCCAGCATTTTTATATATATCTCCTTGAGATAAAATCTGATTGCATTCTTATTACATAGACAATAAGACAATATATATATATATATATATATATATATATATATATATATATATATATATATATATATATATATATATATATATATATATATATATATATAAATTATATATATATATATATATATATATATATATATATATATATATATATATATATATATATATATATATATATATATATATATATATATATATATATATATATATATATATATATATATATATATATATATATATATATATATATATATATATGTCGTGCCGATTAGATAAAACTGGTCAATTAGCAAGAACTCATCTAAAATTAAGTCTTTTCTAAAATTTTCTCTTATCCGTTTAAAGATATATTTTTTTAATTTATGTTAATGTAAGAATTTATAATATTGTACCAAGAGAAACTTTGAAAACCTACCTAACCTTATTACAACAAGCGCAATTTAATTTAGCCTAACCCAACTAAATATATTTTAGATACGTTAACATTAATTTAATAATAAACAAACACAATGAAATATATTTTTTACGTTATGTTCAGAATGATTTTGGCGAAATTATTGCATACACAAATTTTCACTTGTCTTATATGGCAAGGTGAGTGTTGCTATTTAAGCCAAAATCGCAAGTTTTACCTAATCGGCACGACATATATATATATATATATATATATATATATATATATATATATATATATATATATATATTTATATATTTTTATTAACACATCGGCCGATTCCACCAAGGCAGGGTGGCCCGAAAAGAAAAACTTTCATCATCATTCACTCCATCACTGTCTTGCCAGAAGGGTGCTTTACACTACAGTTATAAAACTGCAACATTAACACCCTCCTTCAGAGTGCCGGCACTGTACTTCCCATTTCCAGAACTCAAGTCCGGCCTGCCGGTTTCCTGAATCCCTTCATAAATGTTACTTTTCTCACACTCCAACAGCACGTCAAGTATTAAAACCATATGCCTCCATTCACTCCTATCAAATACGCTCACACATGCTTGCTGGAAGTCCAAGCCCCTCGCACACAAAACTTCCTTTACCCCTCCCCCCAACCTTTCCTAGGCCGACCCCTACCCCGCCTTCCCTCCACTACAGATTTATACACTCTCGAAGTCACTCTGTCTCGTTCCATTCTCTCTACATGTCCAAACCACCTCAACAACCCCTCCTCAGCTCTCTGGACAATCGTTTTGGTAATCCCGCACCTCCTCCTAATTTCCAAACTCCGAATTCTCTGCATTATATTCACACCACACATTGACCTCAGACATGACATCTCCACTGCCTCCAGCCTTCTCCTCGTTGCAACATTCATCACCCATGCTTCACACCCATATAAGAGCGTTGGTATAACTATACTCTCATACATTCCCCTCTTTACTTCCATGG
This sequence comes from Cherax destructor, assembly GCA_009830355.1. Classification (NCBI taxonomy): domain Eukaryota; kingdom Metazoa; phylum Arthropoda; class Malacostraca; order Decapoda; family Parastacidae; genus Cherax; species Cherax destructor. Next base: position 368,645 of record WNWK01000059.1, read on the forward strand.
ACAAGGTTCTTTGTCTCCACAGACTCCGAAGTGCTCCACTCACCCTTTTCCCCTCATCAATTCTATGATTCACCTCATCCTTCATAGACCCATCCGCCGACATGTCCACTCCCAAATATCTGAATACATTCACCTCCTCCATACTCTCTCCCTCCAATCTGATATCCAATCTTTCGTCACCTATTCTTTTTGTTATCCTCATCACCTTACTCTTTCCTATATTCACTTTCAATTTTCTTCTTTTACACACCCTACCAAATTCATCCACCAACCTCTGCAGCTTCTCTTCAGAATCTCCCAAAAGCACAGTGTCATCAGCAAAAAGCAACTGTGACAACTCCCACTTTGTATTTGCTTCTTTATCTTTTAGCCCAACACCTCTTGCCAAGACCCTCGCATTCACTTCTCTTACAACCCCATCTATAAATATATTGAACAACCACGGTGACATCACACATCCTTGTCTAAGGCCCACTTTTACTGGGAAATAGTCCCCTTCCCTCCTACACACTCTAACCTGAGCCTCACTATCCTCATAAAAACTCTTCACTGCTTTCAGTAACCTTCCTCCTATTCCATACACCTGCAACATCTGCCACATTGCCCCCTATCTACCCTATCATACGCCTTTTCCAAATCCATAAATGCCACAAAAACATCTTTACCCTTATCCAAATACTGTTCACCTATATGTTTCACTGTAAACACTTGGTCTACACACCCCTACCTTTCCTAAAGCCCCTTGTTCATCTGCTATCCTGCTTTCTGTTTTACTCTTAATTCTTTCAATAATAACTCTACCATACACTTTACCAGGTACACTCAACAGACTTATTCCCCTATAATTTTTGCACTCTCTTTTGTCCCCTTTGCCTTTATACAAAGGAACAATACACGCTCTCTGCCAATCCCTAGGTACCTTACCCTCTTCCATACATTTATTAAATAATAGCACCAACCACTCCAAAATTATATCCCCACCTGCTTTTAACATTTCTACCTTTATCCCATCAATCCCAGCTGCCTTACCCCCTTTCATTCTACCCACTGCCTCACGAACTTCCCCTACACCCACAACTGGCTCTTCCACACTCCTACAAGATGTTATTCCTCCTTGTCCTACACACGAAATCACAGCTTCCCTGTCTTCATCAACATTTAACAAATCCTCAAAATATTCTCTCCATCTTCCCGATACCTCTAACTCTCCATTTAATAACTCTCCTCTCCTATTTTTAACTGTCAAATCCATTTGTTCTCTAGGCTTCCTCAACTTATTAATCTCATTCCAAAACTTTTTCTTATTTTCAACAAAATTTGCTGATAACATCTCACCCACTCTCTCATCTGCTCTCTTTTTAAATTGCTTCACCACTCTTTTAACGTCTCTTTTTCTCTCCATATACTCTTCCCTCCTTGCATCACTTCTACTTTGTAAAAACCTCTCATATGCTAACTTTTTCTCCCTTACTACTCTCTTTACATCATCATTCCACCAATCGCTCTTCTTCCCTCCCGCACCCACTCGCCTGTAACCACAAACTTCTGCTGAACACTCTAACACTACGTTTTTAAATCTACCCCATACATTTTCGACCCCATTGCCTACACTCTCACTAGCCCATCTATCCTCCAATAGTTGTTTATATCTTACCCTAACTGCTTCCTCTTTTAGTTTATAAACCTTCACCTCTCTTTTACTTACTGATTCTATTTTCCTTGTATCCCATCTACCTTTTACTCCCACTGTAGCTATAACTAAAAAGTGATCTGATATATCTGTAGCCCCTCTATAAACATGTACATCTTGAAGTCTACTCAACAGTCTTTTATCTGCCAATACATAGTCCAACAAACTACTGTCATTACGCCCTACATCATATCTTGTATACTTATTTATCCTCTTTTTCTTAAAATATGTATTACCTATAACTAAACCCCTTTCTATACAAAGTTCAATCAAAGGGCTCCCATTATAATTTACACCTGGCACCCCAAACTTACCTACTACACCCTCTCTGCATGTTTCTCCCACTTTAGCATTTAGGTCCCCTACCACAATTACTCTCTCATTTGGTTCAAAAGTTCCTATACATTCGCTTAACATCTCCCAAAATCTCTCCCTCTCCTCTACACTCCTCTCTTCTCCAGGTGCATACACGCTTATTATGACCCACTTTTCGCATCCGACCCTTATTTTAATCCACATAATCCTTGAATTTACACATTTATATTCCCTCTTTTCCTTCCATAACTGATCCTTCAATATTATTGCTACCCCTTCCTTAGCTCTAACTCTCTCAGATACTCCTGACTTAATCCCATTTATTTCTCCCCACTGAAACTCGCCTACCCCTTCAGCTTTGTTTCGCTTAGGGCCAGGACATCCAACTTCTTTTCATTCATAACATCGGCAATCATCTCTTTCTTATCATCCGCACTACATCCACGCACATTCAGACAACCCAATTTTATAAAGTTTTTCTTCTTCTAGTTTTTAGTAGATTTGTACAGGAGAAGGGGTTACTAGCCCATTGCTCCGGCATCTTAGTCGCCTCATACGACACGCATGGCTTACGGAGGAAAGATTCTTTTCCACTTCCCCATGGACAATAGAGAAAATAAAAAGAACAAGAGCTATTAAGAAAAGAAGAAAAACCTAGATGTGTGTATGTATATATATGCATGTGTATGCCAGTGTAGTGTGACCTAAAGTGTAAGTAGAAGTAGCTAGATATACCTGTTATCCAGCGTGTTTATGAGACAGAAAAAGACACCAGCAATCCTACCATCATGTAAAACAGTTTCAGGTTTCTGTTTCACAGTCACCTGGCAGGACGGTAGTACCTCCCTGGGTGGTTGCTGTCTACCAACCTACTACCTATATTTTTATATATATATATATATATATATATATATATATATATATATATATATATATATATATATATATATATATATATATATATATATATATATTACATCTCGTGATTCGCCTCTGAAGAAAATATAATTTTGATGAACAAGCTTCAATTGCGACGTTTCGATCTATTCAAAATTTTATCATGAATTGATAAAAATTTAAGCACATCGAAACTCTGTCCTAATACGAGCTTGTTATGTAGCTTATCACTTTCGTTGACTTATTGGCAGCAGGTCATGTAGATTTAAAGTTACCCAGTTGCGAGTAAAGAAATAATAGAAATGAATAAAGTTGATGACTGTGGATCTAGCTAGGGTTTTTAATATCCCCTGGCTCTGCCTCGGTGATTGATTATCCTATGCAAATTTTTATTGCTGGGCTGCATATGATTATTCGGTGCATTTTCCAAAGGTCGATATCACGTGCATAAAAACTGTTGGCGTTGAGCGTATATAAAAATCATGACAAATTCCTGACACATTCAGAGTACGTCAATGTTTACCGCCTCACTCATTCTCTGTCTTTCTGTCTCTCTCACACTATTTTCACTCACTCCCTCTCTCTCTTTCCCTCTGTTGTCAAAATGAGGTCAGAAAAAAAGAAAAAGTTTTCGGACTATTAAATCCAACCAGCGTGCGATCCCCGGTTTTTCTATCAGCACTTACCATTTAAAATTAACATGATACCCCATTTAACGTAGTTTGTTATGGTAATGGGGCTATTTGCTCTCCCCATTCTGCCGCAAACCTATCGAAAGCCCAATTTGTTGCTTAAAATGTAGACACCATTCTTATCTATATAAATTTATCGAATTCTATGTTCGAATTTTAAGTAGCCACTCAATATGTTGGTAAGTAATGAAATGTTTTGAATTTTAAATGTGACTGGTAAACATAGGATTTGTTGGTTAAATTGTTTATAACTTTTTTATTGTTTTGAATGGCGTCCTGTTGGCAATAGTGACGAATGACAAACGTAGCAAAACGTGCATACATTGGGACAACGTTTCACCCTATTTAGAGCATTTTCAAGTCGCTTGCTTGAAAAAGCTCTTCACAAAGAAAAAGTGATCATAATAAAAACTATATGTATAAAATGTGTACCTCATCTATACGTTTTTTTTGGAGTTAAACGTTCATTCATAAGAACGACAATCTGGTAAAGGAAATGTTATGCTCTGAGTGACACTTTTGTATACTAGCAACTGTTATGACTCAGGTGAACAGAGTGTCTAGTAGGGGACCGGGAGGCGATGATCGACGAAATTGACTACACACAAAATATAAGTCGTAACCTCGCAGTGTGACAACACAAGAAAACATCACAGATTAACTGCCATTGGTTATCTCAGTGACACCTTCCCAAGATTAACCCAGTGTGACTTTCCATTGACTACGTGCGAGACGAAGACGCAATTTGCCCTAGCTTTTAAACTATGTGGTATATGTACCGGATTTTCCTTCATATAAGGCGCAGGAGCATATATGACGATGTTTCCAAGCAGTTGTAACGTAACGTTAGTAAACAACTACTAAAACGTAAACAAAAGACTACCAAAAGTCTAAGATTTGTTTGTAAGAAAAAAAAAAAGCTCGCCTCATATGCCGGAAAATACGATATGTTCTGGAGTAGGAAAAGTATCGTTTCAAAGCATAAATATTTTTCTCAGCAAAAGGGAATACTTTTGGTTTGCATCACTTAGTATTTTACATTCTCGATCGAATTTTAGTATATATCCTTCTAAAGTTAAACACGGCATCATAATGTATACTTAGCATGCAAAGCTGGTATATAATATTAGGTGGATTCTCCACTATTTTCTCAGTGAAAAAAATTCTTGGCGGATTGGGATTAGTTTTCCAATGTTTAAGTGTAGTCAACTTGGCGTGCGCACGCGTACGTACACACACACACACACACACACACATACACACACACACACACACACACACACACACACACACACACACAAACACACACACACACACACACACACATACAACACACACACACACACACACACACACACACACACACACACACACACACACACACACATTCTAAAGTCGACGAAAACAATCATTACACTGCTCCTGTAACTACAAATATGTAATTGTAAATAGGTATCATTTCCATTACCCATTCACATAAAGTTCGTTGAGAACTGTTGAATGAAATACTAGCTCCACGAGAGAGAGCTCAGAAAGAAAGGTGTTTTTAAAATACGAAAATTGAAAAACTGTGGTGGAATGTTGAAAAATAGAAGGGAAAAATTTAGAAAAATAATATTAGGGAAGCAAAAAAAAAATGTGAAAGATGAGAAAAAGACCATAAAACGAGAGAACAACTGATCAGGTAATCAGGTAAAACTTGTGTAACACATTGCTAGTTTTTGAAGTTTCTCACGTGTTACACGTGTATGTTATTCATTAATTTATCGGTATTATACGCCATTAATATAATGACAATCCGAGAAAGTTTAATGTATAACACGATCCCATGAAGCAGTATTCCAGCGATAAAATGAGAACAAGACGGAATGAAAAAAGCTTGCCAAGTGATTAGAAAAAAAGGGAAGACAGCGGGGAAGGTATGATAAAAAGAGGAACACTGGAAGTTAGGAAGCTTGTGAAATATTGGCGAGAGATGAATAAAGAGAGGGATATGGACACCCACCCCACCCATAACCATTATACTCCCGTACTCTCAACCGCTACACAAATACACTCTTCCCAGCAGCGCTGCCCTAAACTCTCCGACTACTCTCCTTTCTCACCCACTACACTCCACAACCCCATTACACTGTTACACTCTCACTACACAATCACATTATTTACTCTACATTTTCATATTTTAGCTAACTAATCTTTCACAAAAATCACTACACTATCCTGCTTTCATCCATTTCATTCACTCACTCTCACGCTACATATACATATAAATCTACATATACATCTCTATATGCAACTATCAGTACAGATACACTAAGAACTATAACGTCTCAGTTTATATTCATTGTCGAGCTATCTGAGGGTAAATATAAGTAAGTTATCACCCTAAATTATCTAACGTGAGCTACATGTAATGACAAATTTTGTATAAATATATAAGAACAAACAAATGAATAAAGTATAATTCTCAATATACATTTGACTAGAGTTAGAATTATGAGTTGTAGTATAAGGTCCGAACAGCCTTTAGGCCTTCTTTGCTTTTCTCTCCCCATTTCGGACTTAATAGGGGTCCAGGACGGATCGAACCATCCTAAGTGAATTGTGAATTGTACCATACACGGTATTGTGACTTTTTATAGTTTATAAAAAAATAGATTTAACAGATGCAGTTCAAAGACAGTTTACAGAGTTAAAAACTCTAATCATCTAATAAACTTCCTAGTAAGGGTTCTTTAATGCTGGTGAAGGGTTATTGAGTCAAGAAATTAAAGCTCCTATCTCCTTCCTTGGATCAAGCCTCATTTTCATCCGTTTATCATGCGTTGTAAGACTCACAGGCTTAGAATTCTATTGATTATACTAATTATCATAATATCTCCGACGAATAACTTAACACACTGAAAATACTCTCGTTGGTAAACAGGAGGAGAAGCAGATACAGGATATAAAGCATAAAATCCTATAGAGTATCAGAAAATAGATGAGAAAGACTTCGTAACACAATCCACTGAATAAAAAGATGTCTGCGTTATTGCAATTTGTAAGGTGTTTTAAGAGAAGTAGCGCAACATGCAGGTTGCGCTACTTCTGTTAGAAACTTTAAAATCACCTTGATAAACGCTGAAAACAAACACCACAAGCAAAAATCAGTAGAGACTAAAAAATGTTCAGGAGTTTAAAAGTAAATACTAAGCAGAGAGATAACGTCCGCTGTTAGAAAAGTGCGTTCTCAAGTGCTGGAACTTAGCAGTCATAACTTCAGCTAAATGTACAATTGATTTTTGTGAATGAAACCACATTTGTCGTTAGTATTGTAAGATAGTCTATAATTAAAAAGGCCGGTACTATATCGAATTGATTATGTTAACACCATGGAGGGTCAAAGAGCGAAATGAATCTGTATGGAACTCTACGGTCCCACCCACCCACACTTCACTATAAAATACCCCCTCTGATCCTTGCATACATGTTATTTCTTTTGACCATTCATCATTATTTAAACCACTATCTACTTCAAAATATATACACTGCGCTTTATTACACCACACGATTTTCACCACACTGCACTACAACTATTTTGCACCACATTATCTACACAGCTTTACAGTAATGTGTATGAACTATACTGCCTTATGTTTACCATACTTTATAGACCACACTATCAATCCACGCGAACTCTACTACACTTTATAAACTACACTATGTGAAATAAACTCTTATGTAATAAAATCAAAATAATTAATATATTTCAGCTATATGTTTAATACAGGAAGAATAGGATAGAAATTTATGCCCCTGAATTCTGAATAGGGTACTCTGGCCATCCCGTTTCAGACCCTATTTATTTTAATTTCACAGGTAGTTCATGAGTGAAGCAATCATTACAGTTGTATTAATTAGTGATGATGCGAGTGTATATATTTATAGAAACTCTCTTTCTCTCCCTATATATATATATATATATATATATATATATATATATAATAATATATATATATATATATATATATATATATATATATATATATATATATATATATATATACATGCAGAGATTACTATACCTTTTTCGTGTACTGAGATAAAAATACTAAACTAAAATTACAGAACGAGATATGGGCAAGAGTGGGAGACCCATTGTGTCTGTGTGTGTGCTTTCCCAAAAGTCCAACCTTCAATTATGGGGATGTGTACATATGTTGGGTTGTGTACACGTTTACATGTGCTTATGGATAGGGATGTGTACAAGTGTGCAGATGTAAACGTGTACATGTTTGCAGGCAGGCAGGTAGGGAGAGGCAAGGTAACAGGAGGACGCAGGTGACACGGGGGAGAGTAACACTGGGAAATAATTGTTCCAACTCTCTGTTCTTCGGGCCGTGAGGCATTTTTTGCTCAACCCTCTTGTCGACCCAGCGTCACCTAGCTGGCTAAACACACACACACACACACACACACACACACACACACACACACAGTAGCGGCCAGTGAAGAGGCGGGGCCAGGAGCTATGACTCGACCCCTGCAACCACAACTAGGTGAGTACAACTAGGTGAGTACAGAAACACTTTCACACACATACACACAGAAGCACACACACACACTCAACACATGAATCGACCCCTGCAACCACAATTAGGTGAATTAGGTGAGTACCCCTCTATCTTTGTAATTAATAAAAGGTAAACTAATAGATACAACTAAGGAAAAAAATGTTGCTTAGAAATCACTATTTGCATTTCGTTGATCAAAGTGATCGGGATCGAAGTTTCGAAAATGGTCTTTCGTTACATGCGTTCAACGCGTTCATCGCGAGGGTCTCCCTTGCTATCCAGGGCTCCGGTTGATTTGTTCGTGTCAATTGTTTATATATTGTTTATATGAAAGGAAATTGGCTGAAAATAATTTGGAAGTCTGAATCTCTCGTTAGAGAATTTTCCGTGTGAGAGAATCAGCAGAGGGAGGCTGGGAGCCACACAGTCCTCACTAGGTATTGATATCTAGCGTTGTCTTTTGATGTAGGATACACACTGTAAGAATGGTAAGGTGCTGCTGTACCCACCGTGTCTCAGTGATGGAGAGACAGTTGGTGGCTGTGAGGGAGAGACAGTGTAATGGGGAGAGGAAGGGAAGTGCTGGTGAACGGCGAGGAAGAATGGAAAGTGTTTGTGAAGGAGGCAGAAGGGAAAGTGATTGTGAATGGAGGAGGAAGGGGTGTCATGGTATTGTTGATTGTTATGATGGTGATGTGTGTTGGCG
>WNWK01000059.1:380000-565000 GCA_009830355.1 Cherax destructor
AACGAAAATAATAATAGAATTATTAGTATAAACGATGGTGACTCTAGTGACAAGAGGAAAATCTTTGGCAACAATAATGAGAAGTGTAGGCAAATATTTTTTTTCAGTCTGCCTCAATCAAGTCAGAAGTAAACACTTTTGCACGGTCTTCATTCATCAAATTTTTCTGAAATCTATTTTTCTTCAATTTTAATTTCAGGCTTCGTTTTATTGTTTTGAATTAGCGGTTATGCTGAGTGGAGAAGAAATTTTGAGAGGACTTGGACAACACTTGATATAAGGGAAAGATTTTAATCAGTAGTAAACAATTTTGTACGGATATTGAGGATTTTGATCAAAGTGGATTTTGGACAAACTGTGATAGTTTTGATCAGACGTTAACGATTTTGGAGAAAGATACTGAACACAGAAACGCGATTTTTGGCGGGATAATGATTTTATCAAAAGTCGACAGTCATGGAAAGGAGACAAGTTATCGCGAATGTCAGGAGATCTGGAGATAAGGAAAGGATTTTGTTTAGTAGTGGACTATTTTTCTCATAGGACGGTTTCCGTCATAGGACGATTTCCGTCATAGGACGATTTCCATCACAGGAGGACTTCTGTTATAGGAGGACTTCTGTCATAGGAGGACGATTTCCATCATAGAAAGACGATTTCTGTCAAAGGAGGACGACTTCTGTCATAGGAGGACGACTTCTGTCATAGGAGGACGACTTCTGTCATAGGAGGACGACTTCTGTCATAGGAGGACGACTTCTGTCATAGGAGGACGACTTCTCTCATAGGAGAACGATTTCTGTCATAGGAGGACGATTTCTGTCATAGGAGGACGATTTCCGTTATGGAAGGCTGATGTCCGTCATAGACAAAAGATTCTGCTTCTACGTAGTTGTAAGCCACACGGGTATCTAATGAAAATAATACATTGTTTCGATATGAGTGATATAAAAATGAGACGACCAATAGAACTGAATATTGACGTTTCACAGCTGGTGGTGTTTTAAGGACTTAAGGATTAGTTATATAAAGGCTTAATGAAGCTTGTGCTGGGGATCGGTAAGCGATATAAAGTTAAAAACTCTGATTAAGTTATATAAAGTTGATATGGAAGTTTGAGTTTAGAAACTGACGATATAAAGCTGTGTTCATCCCTATGATGCTAGGCATGTGTGATTTAAAGGAGGGAGGTAAAGATATGAAAATAGAGTATGCGATATAAAGACTTAAAAATGGGTAATATAGTCAAGGATGGGCGATATATCACTGAATATATTATATGTAACTATGGATATGAGTGATATAACGCTGAAGTGGGCGATATATACGTGGTGAAGTGCCCCGCTTGAACCTGGATGAGTATATATATGGAGGAGATAGTAAAGGCTTGTTGAAAATAGACGGAATCTCTGGAGGCGAGTTCGTTGTTGACAACAACACTGGAGGAGAGAGAGGGAGAGAGAAAGAGCTCGAGCGAGCAAGAGCGAGCTTTTGTTGATATGGTCGTAATGCCGCTGATCAACAAGTGGCTGCAGTTGTCTTGCTTGTTAGAGGGCGACCCACGTTCGATCCCTTATTAGTTCTTCCACTCAAAGGTGGACGTATTTAGCCACTTAAATGCCTCAGAACAGCGACCGAACTATCCAGGAGTTTATATTCGCTGCAGTCCAGCAGCATGAACTCGGTAGAGGGATAGAAGAATAGCTGAGTGCATATATTGTTCTCAAAGAACAATCACGGTGGAATTTCTTCCTGACCTCTTGTAGTGAATGGATCTTAGTGATTAGGATTGTGTCTAAATATCAGGTTCATCTACGTTTGGCTACTTTCCGCAACTGACAATAAAGTGTGGCAGAGTTCGTGGCAGGGACCAAGAGTCCTATGTGAATTTCTAAATGTTTTCTAGTTATCCATCCTTTTGTGCAACTTAGACAGAATAACCCAGGGTTATCACCTCTTTAAAGATTGATGATGTACTCTGCAATGCTAGACGTAATTAACCTGATTATTTTATTTATTTATTGGTAGTTAATTGAACAAGGATGTAAATCAAATTTTGCAAGGTTAAGTTAACCTAACCTAATATAACATAATCTAGAAGGCCTAATGTAAATTAACTCTTGCTTCTTCGATCCTGAAGAAATCGATGCAGTGTAGTGCATTTGAAGATAAACGCTCTATATCGAATACAGGTTGAATCATCTTTATCCAAGTACCAATGTCTTTTAAAAATGTTATATCTAAGATTATTTGAAATGAACACAGTTCCGTGCACAGTTTACAATAGCTGGATCCTGGAACGAATGCATTTTTGTAGTATTTTGACATAATTTTCTAAACTGAATAAAGGCATGCCAGCCATTGCAAGAATAAAAATTATTTAAGAAACACACAGGACAGTAAAGATAAGTGAGTAATATCTGAAAACATTATATTTTCTAATGAACTGAACCCGTCAAGGGTGAGGGAGTGAGAGGTTCTTGATCAAGTTCGATTGTCTTTCCGTGAATCGAATCTGTTTACTTCAAATTACCCACACGCTACATGATCCACAGGGGTCAAATAGCACCTAATTAAAAAAATAAAATCGATTGGAATCCTAGAAGACGCTCATGGTGCAGGTTGATTAAATGTTGGTCTGATACCAAGAAGCATATATTTCAGACGCCAAACCTGATTAAATCAAAGCACGACTCTCTCCTGGATTTCAGTTCGGAGGTGAAGGCAGTGTTCTCGTGCACTGCACAGATCATTACTATCCTGTGTGAGTTTCTTTAAAGTTTATATTTTCTTAATAGTTCTATTTCTATTTAGAATCCCTGGTTGGATATCTAATTAGAACACCTGTGAGTTTAAAGCTTCACCTTGAACGAAATAAAACAATACAGACCGCAACTTACTGGCTTTACATAATTTTTGTATTGTATCATTACATTATTAAAATATATTAAGATATGTAGAAAATATAATATTGTATTATTATTTCAATCATTATGATTTTAATATTAATATACCTTTAATTTTTACAGTAATAATAATTAATAACAATTATATTATTTTTATTTTCATTAGTATAAAAATATTAAAAATAATGCTAAGAATTTTTTCAACAAACCGGCTATATCCCACCGAGGCAAGGTAACCTAAAAAAAAAATAGAGTTTTTCTTTTTAAATTTAGTAATTTATACAGGAGAAAGTGTTACTAGCCCCTTCATTTGGCATTATAATCGGCTCTTACGACACGCATGGCTTACGGAGGATTTTTTTTACACTTCCCCATGGAGATGAAATAAATAAGAACAAGAACTATTAAGAAAAGAAGAAGAAAGCCCAGATGGGTATGTTAATATATATATATATCTGGGTTTTCTTTTTTTTTCTTAATGCGTGTACATGCATTTGTAGTGTGACCTAACTGAAAGTAGAAGTATCAACATATGCCTCTTATCCTGTATGTTTATGAGAAAGGAAAAAAAAAGACTCAAGCAATTCTACCATTACAGGTTTCCGTTTCACACTTTGCAGGACAGTAGTACCTACTTGGATGGTTGCTATCTACCAACTACCTAGGATTATTATTATTATTATCATCATGAGTGATCCTGTACATTACGTATGTGCGTAATTCTCATGTTCTTTACTTGATATATTCAAAGTCATCAAGGATTTTTTTCAGTGTCTTTCTCTTAATACCAATTAAAATCCTTGAAGTGACAACTGTTGCGTTTTAGAAACTCAGATTTGATAGGGAGTATTTCTATTAGCAAGGTTGAGCTTGTTATTATTGTTATCAGAATTCACACTGCTTAAGCCTAAAAAATATGTACAGTATTTGCCTATTGGGCAATTGAGTTTGTCAAATTTTCATGCATCGCCTTTTCAATGTTTTTCTCTCTTGCTGACGAGCCAATTTCTTGTGTGTTATTCAATAAATTTCGACGGGATAAAATAAACAAGGCGGTAGTTGTTCCTGTAGGTGACATAAATATTACGTTTTCTATTGAATTAATTCACTACAGAATCGTGATTGAATAACGTCAGCAATTAATTTAATTTTCCTTTATTGAGCATCAGAGTTAATAACAGCACTGCTGACACGCGATCAAGCCATCGTCTTTTGAATCTATGTTAGGCTTTAAAAAACTCGGGTCGAGGGACAAGGTACTTAATTTCTCAAAATATGAGATACATAGTAATGTTCAAATTTTCTCCATTAAGGTAGATCGTATTTACCCATGAGATTAAATGTGTTGGGTTAATTTTGAACTTGGCTATTGGTTACTCTCGCTTCACACGAATGGAGACAGAGATGTGAGAAGCATGCAATGAAATGATTCATAAAAGCCAGTCGATTGGGAGTGCAACTAGGTGTACACGCACAAACACACACACACACACACACACACAGAAGTTGAAGACTCAGATGAATCACAGAGATGTTAGGAAGTATTTCTTCAGTCACAGAGTGGTCGGGAAGTGGAATAGTTTAGGAAGTGATGTAGTGGAGGCAGGCTCCATACATAGCTTTAAGAAGAGGTATGATAAAGCTCATGGCGCAGGGAGAGTGACCCAGTAGCGGCCAGTGAAGAGGCGGGGCCAGGAGCTATGACTCGACCCGTGCAACCAAAACTAGGTGAGTAACTAGATGGGTACACACACTCACACTACACTCAGAGTTAAGGAAAAGCAAAGAACATATGAAAAAAAAATTCCGAACAAAAATGAAGGAGAAAATATAATTATTACACAACTTTTATCGCAAGACGAGAGAAAGAAAAAAACGAATTGAATTTTGAACAAAACTGACCTTGGGAAAAAAAAAAAAAAAATATATATATATATATATATATATATATATATATATATATATATATATATATATATATTGATTTGTAGTGCCGAATAGGTAAAATTGGTCAATTAGGAAGAACTCATTTTAAATTAAGTCCTTTCTAAAAATTTCTCTTATACGTTTAAAGGTATGTTTTTTTCATTTATATTAACGTAAGAATTAATAATTTTGTACCAAAATAACCTTAGAAAAGTTATATAACTTATTATAACAAGCGCAATTTAATTTAGCCTAATCCAACCAAAATATATGAAAAATATATTTTTTTCGTTAGGATCAGAATAATTTTTGAGATTATTGTTTACACAAATTTTTGCTTGTCTTATTTGGCAAGAAAAGCGTTGCCATTTAAGCCAAAATAGCTAGTTTTACCTAATTGGCACGACATACATATATATATATATATATATATATATATATATATATATATATGTCGTGCCGATTAGGTAAAACTGGTCAATTAGCAAGAACTCATCTAAAATTAAGTCCTTTCTAAAATTTTCTTATACGTTTAAAGATATATTTTTTTCATTTATGTTAATGTAAGAATTTAAAATTTTGTACCAAGAGAAACTTTGAAAACCTACCTAACCTTATTACAACAAGCGCAATTTAATTTAGCCTAACCCAACTAAATATATTTTATATACGTTAACATTAATTTAATAATAAACAAACACAATGAAATATATTTTTTCATTATGTTTAGAATGATTTTGCAAAATATTGCATACACAAATTTTCACTTGTCTTATATGGCAAGTGAGCTTGCTATTTAAGCCAAAATCGCAAGTTTTACCTAATCGGCACGACAAAATATATATATATATATATATATATATATATATATATATATATATATATATATATATATACGTGTATATATATATATATATATATATATATATATATATATATATATATATATATATATATATATATATATATATATATATATATATATATATATAAACTCATTCATAGGTCTCAAACCATTTGTCAGAAGGGTACTGAAAGCAGCCAACTTTAATTTAGCAAAATTTATGCAAAATTCAAATAAGAATAGTAGAGGAAAAATGATAAAAGAATCACCTGCAGAATCTGCAACCCAAGACCAACCTTACCTACCTAACCAAGGACATCAAATTTTGTTATGCAAATTCATAGATGCAATAAGATCGCAGTAAACAGGCAATATCTCAGTATGCTAAATAACCACAGTGAAAAAAGAGAAATTCCAAGCGTATTCGTGATTTCTCACATTATCACATTACTGACAATGCAAGAAATCACGAATGCGCTGTGGTTATTTACCAACTTCATAGATATGTAAATTAAATTAATTTACACTATGTAGATTTCATAAAGATTAGGATCGAATCTTTGGTTAGTGTTGGCAGAATAGTCTTAACAAAACCTTGCATGGCAAACTTTGACTGATTTTTCTTGGATTGCATATTCATGTGAATGTCTGTCATATTATTAATAATTATATAATCTTTATTTCTACAAGTTCATGTACAAGATGTACAGGCCTAGCTGGTTATGTAGAACATTTTGAGCAAATTAAATCAATTTTGTCTCCAGGGTGCGACCCACACCTGTCGGCTAACATCCAGTAATGTATTTTACTGATAGGTGAAGAGGGACAGCAGATGCCTTAAGGAAAAACGTCCTAATGTTTCCATCCGTACCGGGGATCGATTCCCCCGGACCTCAGTGTGTGAGCTGAGTGCGCTAGAAATCGAGTTACGGGACATCCCAAAGTAAGAAAATGTTAGGGCTATGATAAATTAAAAATGAAGCCAAATGTTGTGGTCTTAACTAAAAGCAAATTAGATAAAAAATGTATTAAAAAAAAGAGGCATTAGAAGGCAACGGGCAGTTGTTCTCAATCTCATTATTATTATTATTATTAGTTTTTTTTGCCTGGCAGTAAAGTAACAGAAATGGACATAAGATACATTGTTTAGAGTACATGTTAGTGAAAGGTGTAGAGGATCCTGAGTGAGTTGGACACAGTGAAGGCAATGACACAGTCTCATCTTGAGTGCTGAAGGAAGTATCAGAAATCCGAAGTATCTCAATAATAGGTAATGGAGGCCTGAAGTTACTAAACTTCAGACCAAAAAAATTAACATATTGCCAGGATTCTTTACTTTCATATTCTCTCTCTCTCTTCACACACGCACACACACACACACACACACACACACACACACAAAGTATGTTCTACAAAATATCAAATTCACCCCAGAACTTCAGAACTTGCGTGTGCTGACTAAAAAGAAAAAATACATCGAATTATAATAGTTTTCTTACTTGCCATTAAAGCTCGAGAAACTGAAATTACTACATAAATATAATATAAAATGTAAAACGCAAACAGAGGTATTAGCATGCAGAAACACTTAAACTTAATTTCTTATCCTTTCTAAATATAAAGCGGGTGTAACATGCGAAACTCACCGTGATGTCTTATCATGAAAAATATATTTAATCGTTTTAGTGGGGAAAGGGGAATGTGGTGGACGGGAGAGAGCTGGGGTGGGGATTGGTTGGGGGAGATGCGAAATAAACAGACAAATTTCCCCTCCCCACTATACCCCTGCCTCAGGTTGCAATATTGCTCATGCAAAGCCCTCGTCACCTCACTGTAAACGATGCGGTAGGAGAAACCTCTGATCATCCTCGCCTCCACATAATGTCTTCTGATAGAGCCGTAACGGAATAAAGACCTACTCCCTTCCCTGCAGTTTTGCTAATGTTGAAGTCTCATACGATAATCCCACACTCGCCTCATGATTTGTCTGCACGCTAGTTGGCGTGCTCGGCCGCTATCAAATTTATTTACCGGAATCATTCGGTTAAATGATAATTATGTTGAATTAGAGTCTGCTGAGACGGAGGTGTTTGTGTGTGTGATTACGTGTTTGTAGTTACGGGAGCATATATACGGTTATGTGTGTGCACTTACCTGTTAGTAGTTACTCGAGCAGTACTATGATCTTGAAGTGTGTGTGTGTGTGTGTGTTGTGTGTGTGTGTGTGTGCGTGTGTGTGCGTGCGTGCGCGCTCAGAGATTTGTAGATACAAGAGCAGAGCTATGACTGTAGTTTGTGTGTGTACTCATGTAGTTGTTGCAAGAGCTCTGCTCGTGGTGTGTGTACTCACCTAGTTGTAGTTATAGGAGCAAGATTTGGTCAAGATGTGTGTGTGTGTGTGTGTGTGTGTGTGTGTGTGTGTGTGTGTGTGTGTGTGTGTGTGTGTGTGTGTGTGTGTGTGTGTGTGTGTGTGTACACTAGTCAGTACCAGATGGACTATTGGGCTAGAGTGGGCAAGACGTAGCAGTAAATATAACCAGAATTATTTCTATATGTAGAGCTGATTCCAATATATTTTTTAAAGTAATCTCTAGTTATTTTCACCGTTTTCTTTACATACACAGAACCTGCTTCCAGTGTCAGTTTAAAAGTACTCTGGCGACTTGATAATATTACAGAATTTGCTGAAACATTGCATAAAGTTTCCTCAGCATACTGAAGTTAAGTTTTGAATTATTTCAGTCATTATTTAATTATTGAAATGATTTAGAATTTATCATCGTATTTAAATTTATCCTCATATTTAACAATACGTATTTGTTTACAGTTACTGTTTATTTTCAATGTAGTCGTTTAAGCTGTATACTTTTGAGTAAAAATGTAATGACAGTTATCAATATTGGTACTTTTATTGCTTATTATTATGGCAATAAATATTTACTTTTGTTTAGATCGACAAGGAAAAAAAATGCATCACCTTTAGCCGTATCACTTGCACCAGCATCACCAGCATCATTAGCACCAGTATCACTTACACCATTATCACCTTCACATGCATCATTAGCACATCTATCACCTATGCCAGCATCATCAGCAATATCATCTCCTATACCAGCACCACCACCACCATTGTTATTGCCATCATCACCACTATCACCACCACCATTACCAACACCACCGCTACCTTAACTACCACCATCACCACCACCATCAATCTTACCATCATTACCACCATCACCACTACCCTCACCAGTAACATTATTACCACCTTCACCACACCATCACCATCACCGCCATCAATATTATCATCATTACCACCGTCACCACACCATACCATGACCACTGCCATCAATATTACCATCATCACTACCCTCACCAGTAACGTTACTGCCACCGTTACCATCACCACTGTCACCATTTTCATAACCCACCACCACCACGCAGCAGCCCAGGATAGCACTATACTCCCACGTAAGTACTTTTTTTTATCAGAACCTCCGCCAGACATTTTTGCTTCATAGTCCTGAATATTTCGGCTCTTTCTCCAGTCATTATGTTTTACAGTGAGCGCAATTTGCATATTAATGAAAGTTCAAAACTAATTCCTGTTCTCATATTCGTAATGACTTTCTCGGTATAATCTATTCAAATGACACATAGATGTTGTCCTAATGAAAAGAAAATTGGGACACGCAAACTATCATCCGCCCAGGAAAAGGTAATTTGTAGAAATGGTTGTATGAATCGCATAAGTTATGACTTCGCGCCAGAGAGCGAAGGAAAAATAGGCAAGTGGCCGAGTTGGTGCATTTAGCAAGTGCAGAAAATAAACGAGGTGATGACCAGAGAGAGTGAGAGTGAATGAAAGAGAGAGAGAGAGATAGATAGAGAGAGAGAGAGAGAGAGAGAGAGAGAGAGAGAGAGAGAGAGAGAGAGAGAGAGAGAGAGAGAGAGAGAGAGAGAGAGAGAGAGAGAGAATGAAGAGAGAGAGGGAGGGAGGGGGAAGGGAGAGGGACAGGTAAAAGTGAGGTTCCTCAATTTTCTGTCCTCACTGCGAGGATGTGTTGCCGTAGCTATGTTCGGAAGACTGAGAGAAAGGGTGGCGGAGGCTGTAGTACAGTACAAGAGAAAGACAGATAGATAACCTTACGACCTTTATCAAGGCGTTCATAGTTTCCTGCTGATGAGCCAGTCTTTAATCCAGGTCAAAAGGTTGTTCCCTGTACCAATGGGCCTTTATTTTTACCATCAGTCTTCAGAGTGCCACTTCATCGAATGCCTTTCTTGATATCCAGGTTCACATCTATTAGAAATTTCTTGTTATATTTTTACTAATTACGTGTAATATATGTTATGATTTCCAAATATTAAGTAGTTTTCTTCTTTAAATTTTACGATTTTATCCGTAACAATATAACAATGTAAACCCAGCATTTAAGCTGGGTTTATATTGTTATATTGATTATATTGTTATATTGATTATATTGTTATATTGATTATATTGTTATATTGATAGGATACTTGAGGGCGCATGTCTCACACCTGTTTCTGAAATTTGGAACCCTGCTTTCTGTTAAATCAATATTCTAACTTATTCTTTCTCTAAGTTATTACATTAACATTATGTTCGATAACATCAAGTACCTTAAATTTCTAGTATGCGCCGTTTTTTGGACTATGGTCTACAAATTTATTCCACATTTTCTTTTTGTTGTTCTTATATAACACGTCCATCAATTTTAAAGTAAACTTAAAAAAGTAAACTTGTGAAAGATTGCTGCTGTGGGTTGGAAACCCTCATGAAGACTGGAATCAAGAGTGGCAACAAGATGCTTAATACAAAGACGCGCAGAGCAGAGTAAGCTTTTAATAATACCACGTTTTGCTCAAGGAGAAGTTTCTCTGAATTTGACAAAGCTCTCGTCGAGAGAAACGCTGGCTTAATAAAGGCTAGCGCCGCTGTGTCCCTTTATAACTCCCATAATATTGCTTTGCATCTTAATGTTTGCATTTATTATGAAATAGTGTGTGTTGTGTTCACATTACCCATTTTTTCAACCTCTTCACTTACATAAATACGGTGATATTTCATGGTTAGAACCAAATCTAGTATATTAATCGGTTCTTAGGCACCTGGTACTTTGCTGTAGTTGCCCATGGAGTTACTAAAATCATCCAGTCAATCCTTTATTATTGTTTCCATCATTCGAGAAGGAGATGTTTAGTGTCTTGTATTACAGTGTGTCTATTGCAGGTTTTTTTTCGACATATACAGAGTCATACGTGTTTTCATGTTGGTGAAACGGTGAAAGTGAAAGTGTAGATGATGTAAGTGCAAGTACTGCAGCTGATGAATTTCAAGTGATGTAGGTGCCAGTAGGTGCCAGTGATGAAAGTGCAGGTGATGGAGGTGCCAGTGATGAAAGTGCAGGTGATGGAGGTGGGTTGACGTATGTGCAGGTGATGCTGATGTGCATGATAATGGTACAGGAGATGCTGTTACAAGTGATGCTGGTTTAGGTGATACGAATGGGTTGATGCACGTGCAGATGATTCATGTAATGCAGATGGCAGTGCACAAGAGGGAAGTGTACGTTCAGCTGGCGCAGGTGATGCTGGTGGTGGTCCAGGTGATGCTGGTGCAGATGATGCTGGTGCAGGGGATGTAAGTGCAGGTGATGTAGGTGTAGGATACTTTCTAACCTCCTCCAATCCTTCAGTTCAGGAACCTACGTTTTCATCATTACTGCAGTGTGAGTGTTGCCTATTGTTCTCGCTTCTGTTTGTGTAAGTTTGAAGCAAGCGCTTTGCTAATGACACCTTCGTTGTGGAACTGAATCCAGGGTTTCAAAAGCAACATTACTGAAGGGCAGTGTCTCTTGTTAGCATTTTGTTAGTCTTTTGTTAATCTGGTCTTACCCCTCTCTCTAATAAGACGACGCTTTGCTATCAATATGTAAGCAAGTCAACAAAAATAGAATTGTTGAATGTTAGGTAGTATGGTGGTTTAGAAAAAACACGTAAGCAAACACGAGAACATATTTATTAGAAAACGTTTCGATCCTGGGACCTTGATCGTTTCAAAAGTGATTAAGGTCCCAGGATTAAGGACTAATTTATCATAGTGTTGGGTTGGCTAAGAGTTAAGCAGCGATGTTTAAGTTATAATAATAATAATAATAATAATAATAATAATAATAATAATGTGACAATGTGGTACTGCTGCGTATTACTGTTGTATGGTACTAATGTGAGGTACAACCGTGCGGTACAACTGTGTGGTACTGTTCCATGATACTACTGCTGTGTACTACTTCTGTGAGGTTCTCCCTGGAGGTGTGGTAGTATTCTATTATGGACCACAAACCACAATGTTGTTTTTTTTATTTGGGCGTTTCCAAAGCCTTTTTTTTGCATTAAAATATGTATGTAGTGTACATGGAATGTTGTTTTGTGTTGCATGGAAGTGTTGTGCAGTTTGGGCAGTGGTTACTGCATTGTAATGCGCTGCGGGATTGTGCTGATGACCGATTTGTATTGATGTTGTCCAGTTGCATTTAGTGGTGGCAGAGTTGTTAGTGGGTGGTGTGTGTGTGTATGTGTGTGTGTGTCTGTGTGTGTGTGTGTGTTTCTGTGTCTGTGCCTGTGTCTGTGTCTGTGTCTGTCTGTGTGTGTACGTAAGAAAATAAGAAAAGAGGAACACTGCAGCACGTCTACTGCCCCATACTAGGCAAGTCCTTTTCAAACCTAAACCCACTAATAAGAATATTTGGCAAACCCATTTTCAATGCTACCCGAGAAATAAGCTGTGACAGCCTTGTTAACTCATGTGTAAGTCCCACTCAGATCCAACCCCTCTCATTCATGTATTTATCTAACCTAAATTTGAAGCTACCCAAGGTTTTAGCTCACTTATTTGTAATTAGAGTGGTCGAGACTCAGCTCGTGACCCCTGCCTCTTAAAATGCCACTTGTGTGTATGCATTTGTTTGCTTGCTTAATTAATAGGATAACGTCAGAGGAGGTTGAGTGTAGAGACACACCTACTTTGCTGCTGTTGTTGTTGTTACTGTGGTTTTGTTTTTGATGCTCCTGCCGCTGCAGTTGCAGTTAAGAGCCCAACAGCCTGAGTTATTACGAGCTGTACTTCCGAAGTGTCCGGAAATTAAATAATGCCCAAATCTGGCATGATAGAGACGTGATTCCAAGTGAGAAAGCTCGTCGTAGTTGTTGTCAGTGTCGTCTTCGTCTTAATAATACAAATAATATCATTATTAGTATTATTATTATTAAGTTCATATGGAAGGTCATATCGAGGTCATACAGCACAAGAAAGGTATTCCTGTGAATAAACGGTTTACAAAACCGACACACTGATAAATGAGACACTTTGGCAACATTTGGGTATCTTTGTTCTGGAAACGTTTCGCCACACAGTGGCTTCTTCAGTCCACTGCAGAAAAAGGTGAAAAAGAAGGAGATTGAGGTAATCAGTTCCTCACCCTTGGGTAGATGTGTTGAATCCATAAATCATGACAAAAGTGAAGCATATTCGCGGAGATGGGGCTTATATACCGATGAGAGATGAAGTGGAGCAGTGGTAGGTGGAATCACCAGCGAACAAAGGCACTAGACATTGGACTGAAGAAGCCACTGTGTGGCGAAACGTTTCCAGAAAAAAGTTATCCAAATGTTGCCAGTGTCTCATTTATCAAAGGTATTCCTCGCAAACTGATAACCTGAAACATCCTCCACAGATTTGGTGACTGGCTTTCTCTACGAAGATGTTTAAAATGGGTACTTTTTGGGACGGGGTGGTTTTGATAAGGACCTGCCTTGCATGGGCCAGTAGGCCTTCTGCAGCTGGATGGATATAGACTCATTGTAGAACATACAGAGAATGACTAAAATGATTTACTGTATAAGGAATCTCCCGTATGAAGATAGACTTAGAGCCTTGAATCTTCACTCTCTGGAGAGACGTAGAATGAGGGGAGGTATCATCGAAGTGCACAAGTGGATGATAAACAAAGGTGATATTAATAAAGTACCGAGGGTGTCGAACCAGGAAAGAACCAGAAATAATGAATTTAAGTTGGATAAATTTAGATTTAGAAAGGACATAGGTAAGTACTGGTTTTCGAACAGAGTTGTGGATGTGTGGAACGGTCTTCCCAGTAGGGTGATCGAGGCTAGGACCTTGGGTAGCTTTAAAAGAGATTGGACAGATATATGAATGGGAGGGGCTGGGTTTCATTGGTGTCGTGGGTACGGGAGTAAATTCTTGGGTAGCTTTGGGTAGGGGTCGTTTTGATAAGGACATGCCTTGTATGGGCCGGTAGGTCTTCTGCAGTGTTCCTCCATTCTTATGTTCTTATGAAAAATATTAATTGGTGTCCGACGCACAGAGAAATGTATGTCTCTTAGTCTACATACCCTGAGAGTTTATATGAATCCATTGTTTTTAAAGGGATTAAAATTTCTTGACTGGTGGCGCACAAACGATTCGCCTCCTTAGTGACCCATCTGAGTAATTGGTAGATTTTAAGTCAAATTTATCAACCTTCTTGACGTTCCAATCAAAATGCTTTTTCGGCAAAGAGAAAAAGCGTTTCCTGAAACAACTGGTGGACTATGCTGTCCATGCCCAGTGCAGAGCATTGCATTCATATCATACCAACTACGACCGGCTAGGAGGTCTCGTGTTATCTGCTCATTCTGTGTAGTTTCAGCGATGATAAACCTGTGATTCTTAGGTCAATATGCTCGTGTGTGGCCGTCTTTACACAAGAACAGGAGTCATCAAGATGTTGCGTCATAGAACACAGAAGAGACGATAAAGTTATAGGAACATCATTAGATTGTGATAAGTTGAGGAGGACAGTGTGTGGTGTGAGTATCCATGTGTACACACCTGTGTGCATGCGTGCACACGTGTGTGCGCGCTTTCTTGAGCATTTAAAAAACAGGGGAACAAAGACTGAAAGAAATAAGGTCAAATTGTACTTGCTGGGTGTGTCAAGTAATTGAGATTCAACACTTCGTACCACTTCAGAATTCTTATATGGCATTGTGCTGGCGATTCTGCTGTGATGGTGATTGTTAGGTGATTTAGTATACCTCTGGTTGTGTTGTGGGTGTCCTTCTGTACTTGTATTTTAGGTGTTTGTGTGTGGTTGTGTTATCGGGAATAAGTGATGCTGCAGTGTGTGTGTGTGTGTGTGTGTGTGTGTTGCTGAAATCTATATAAAAAAATTATTTATGTCTTGGCAACCTAAACTGACCGAGAATGCTTAATAGTCTCTGTAGCTGTTTGAATCGCACAGAAATCTACGCATTGTTTGTGTACGTTGGTACTTTCCGATTTTCACTCTCTGAATTGTATTGGCGGGGTTAGAGGCAAACTTTCTAGTATGAAGTCTTTTGTTTTATCAACCGGCATTACTGGTTTCTGACCCCTTGTTACATAATATCTACTCTAAAAAATGTATATGGAGCTGCCTCACCCACTTTCATATCCAATTCTTTTCACTTTACTACTACCCTGAGAATGAAAACATACATCCTAAGATCTATGTGACTCGTCTGAGCTTTAAATTTCCATTTATGCCTTCTTTGTTAAACGTCTGTCCTCATTCTATAAATTCCTCTGAATATTTTTATACGTCGCAGTCATGTGCCCCTTGTCTTCTTCCTTCAGAGTCGACAAGTTTAGTTCCTACAGTGCCTTCTGATAACGCACCCTTCTTTATGATAAGCTATTCTAAGACAGACCTGACGAATGTTCTGCTCAGAAACCGAATGGATTCGTTGTTAAGATTCCTGAAGGCTATTTGGAGATTTGCTAGCCTAGTCAAGGCTTCTCACGACGTATGGTATATGTCCTCTTCCAGCGATGTGCTTGATATTTTTTTTATCGTCGATACCTGTAGTTTCGCCCCTCCCAGTTTGTCTCTACTCTCCCAGTTTGTTTTCTCTCCCAGTTTGTCTCTACTCTCCCAGTTTGTTTTCTCTTCCAGTTTGTCTCTCTTCTCCCAGTTTGTCTCTCCTCTTCCAGTTTGTCTCTCCCCTCCCAGTTTGCAATGTGGCTCTGGTATCTCCAATCTTTCACAAAATTTCATGACATTGAACTTGATCGAAATAAACTAAAGGAGCTATATTTCTCTGACCACCCTTGTAGAATACCTAAATTTCCTTCACTGTCCTCGGTGTAATCTCCTTTTTTTCATTCTTAATAGTTTCACATCATTTTCCAATAAGATACAAAGAATTCGATCTAATCAATCATTTACAAATATATCATAAAAAGTAGTGAGCTCAGTACTGATTCTTGAGGGACACCACATTTTACTGTAATCCAATCTCCTGTGTTATCCTGTTTCCAGTCTATCACTCTGATCCACTCTATGATTCTTTTAATTTTACTTCTTGTTCTAGCTTTAAGGTCAGTCTTTGTGTGTGTGTGTGTGTGTGTGTGTGTGTGTGTGTGTGTGTGTGTGTGTGTGTGTGTGTGTGCGTGTGTGCGTGTGTGTGCTTACCTGTTGGTACTCAGTGTTGTTGCAAGGATAGTCTCAGTTCCTGTTCAGGTCTCTCAGTTGGTTGCTACCGGGCTCACTCTCTATGTAGGCTTCGCGAGCCTTTTCATACCAATTCTTGGGAGTAATGTATGAACCTTGTCCCAACCACCTCGCTGTCCAGAAGGCCATGCCACTGCCAGACCTATCTGAGGTTGAAAAAAAAAAAAATCTTTAAATCACTGACTCATTTGTATTTTTTTTACCTCAAGCTATTCCCACGGTTCCTTTTTTCCGCCTGTCAAACACTCCTTCCCTGTGCGCCCTATCTATTCATCTTGGTATTTTATACGTTGTTCACATGTCATCTCTGGTTTTTCTGTCCCCTAATCTCATCAGGTTTAGTTCTTTTAATTTTAATATATTTTCGTAGCTCCTATTCCGTAGAGCTAGAACTAGTCTCTTTGCAGACCTCTGTACCTTTTTACAGCTTATAAATATTCTTAATCAGGTTTTGTGTGTTTTTGTGTGTGCGTGCGTGCGCGTGCGTTTGAGTAAGTGCAAGTGCACGCACATATGCGCATGCATTCCTGCGTTTGCGTATGCGCGCGCGCTCACTAACAGAAGTTGGACAAAGCCTTGTGTAAATATAGTAATTGAAGTAATGGAGTGCTTGTGTCAGATAATTTTTTTATGCTTTGAGGACGAGGTTGTTAGCGGGTGCATGTTTAAAAATAATGCTTAAAGGAGGAAATTGCAAGTGTTTTTGAAGTTCAATTGAGAATTGTTTGTTAAAACAGGTTGGTGCTTAAGATCAGATGCTTTGCTTAGAACCTTTGTATTCTTAATCGTGTGTGCACCCTGTGTATAGTGTGTGCAATATACGTGTACTTATGTGTACTGTGTACTATGTCTTGAATATGTTTTGTTAATTTTATATAAAGCTGTAGTCTATGTATATGTTGTGCACTGTGCATAAATGTGTATAACATTCGTGCAATGTGCAAAGGTGTGTACAAGGTGTGTACTATATGCGTTCACGTATGCACTACAATATTCAGTTGTCTGGCATAAAAGTTGTTCCACTGACTCTTCATACACAATTACTCCAACAATCTTCAGAGCAAGTCACGCTGTATTTCCTCAGCATTTACAACTTTTTATAGTCGTTTTTTATTAATTTTGCAAGTGCTACCATTCCGCATAAAGCATTTGTTTCCTGCTTCCCATTTTCAAATACCCGAAAATAGAATATATGTAAATGAATATTAACTTTGCTCCTTTCGAAAGGTTCTGAATTCACACTAATACTTACGTAGCTTAAAATAATAAGAGGGTAGGAGTCAACATTAAATAATCTTGAACATTCATGTAACACCAGTACAAAGTTACAAGCGCTATCGGTGTGTCTCATGGCTCTTCAGAAAAAGCCTAACAGGGAGAGTAGCGTGTTACGCTTTTTACTGTGTAACTTAAATAAAAGTTCTGGCTCCTAGGGGGAAAAACCTGGTATGTCAAGGACATGTATATTATTTAAAATAGAAAAAGAAACCACTCATGGGCCAGCATGTACCTTCATACTAATTATGAAGTATAAATTTAAATGGTCAATGTATTATGAGGAAGGACACAAAAACTCACCTATACAAAAATATAAATATATATTAAAAGTAAAGTAATATATACAACCTACAATCTACTACAACCAACATCACCTTTACCCAGTACTCACATTAGCTCACTAGCACACTGCTACAAGTGAGTAAAAAACATAAATATTTATAAACAGAGAGGCTCCATGACCCCCCCCCCTTCCTGTACACGTACTCTGCCAAAACTAAAACAGGCCTCTGCACACTAAGGCCTTACAGGTAAACATGAGAGCACTTAAACCAATAAACTAACCTATGGTATAAACTTACACCATCCCTACAAAACAAACCATGATGTATTAGGACATCTTGGTGCAGATGCTGCGCTCCATAATCTGACACACCTCACTCTCCTCTCCTGGCCACTCTGACTGACCAGGAATAATACGCGTCCGGTTTCAGAACAATCCCGGAACTATGAAGCATTTTTATACAATATTTTTAATACACTACATAATAAATACACTACGTAATATAGCGTGTCTGTCTTGCACTTAGTTTTTGAAGGATCAAACCTCCACCATAACTGAGCTCAATAACTTTCATAGGTTTAACGCTGCTGATAAATATAATAAAATTCTTATACACTAAGTGTTGTAGGTAGTATGTGCATACTTTTTTTTAATGTTTATTAGACAGTAAGTGTGGGGGAAAGGTAAGCTGTCACGACAGAGGCACACTTTTTATGGGGGAGAGTACTGTCCAAACAGGGGCACATGTCTGCTGGGGAGACTACTGTCGCGGCAGTGGCACACTTGCTTCTGACGGAATAGTAGTCATAGCAGCCTAACGCAGCTGCCGATGCAGTACAAGAACTGAATTGTGAAGATGAGAGGAATAATTATGGATCTCAGGGGGACCACATCGAAACGTCCTTTCTAGCAGTGGAGTTAGTGACGATGTTTATCTTTGGTGTTGTGACAAATAACTTTGTTCCTGCTCAGCAAGTTGTGGTTGCAGTGTGAAGGGAAGGGGTCGTCTCGGCTCGTGTCTCTTCTTCTCATTTACTCACGAAAGTAATAAAACATTCCTGACCTCATGGAAAATTTATGTAGCTGCTTATGAACAGCGAATGGAATCTGCTTAAACCATTTCGTTATCTGGATCTTTTTAGTGTAAATGTACTCACCTAGTTGTGGTTGCAGGGGTAGAGTCACAGCTCCTGGCCCCGCCTCTTCAATGGCCGCTACTCAGTCACTCTACCCGCTCCATGAGCTTTATCATACCTCTCCTTAAAGCTATGTATGGATCCTGCCTCCACTACATCACTTTCCAGACTATCCCACTTCCTGACAACTCTGTGACTGAAGAAATACTTCCTAGCATCCCTGTGATTCATCTGAGTCTTCAACTTCCAACTGTGACTCCTTGTTGCTGTGTCCCACCTCTGGAACATTCTGTCTCTGTCCACCCTGTCGATTCTTCTCAGTATTTTATATGTCGTTATCATATCCCCTCTATCTCCCCTGTCTTCCAGTGTCGTCAGGTCGATTTCTCGTAACCTCTCCTCGTAGGACATACCCCTTAGCTCCGGGACTAGTCTTGTTGCAAACCTTTGCACTTTCTCTAGTTTCCTTACATACTTAGCTAGTTGAGGGTTCCAACTTGGCGCTTCATACTCTAGTATGGGCCTAACGTACACAGTGTACAGGGTCCTGAATGACTTCTTATTAAGATGTCGGAATGCTGTTCTTATGTTTGCCAGGAGTCCGTATACTGCAGCAATTATTTGGTTGATGTGCGCCTCAGGAGATGTGCCCGGTGTTATACTCACCCCAAGATCCTTTTCCCAAATGTGTGTGTGTGTGTGTGTGTGTGTGTGTGTGTGTGTGTGTGTGTGTGTGTGTGTGTGCGTGTTTTGTTTGTGTATCCCTGGTGGCACATGTAAAACTGTTGATGATAATAAAATAATAACTAATGAAGATACGTAAAGACCTGAACAAACTGCAAGATTGTTCAGACACGTAGCCACTTGAATTAATCACCAACAAAAGCAGGGTAATGAAAAACCTGGGAAGGGACAAGAGCGTGAACTGAGTATCGACCCGGGACAGAGGCTGCAAACTTAACTTAAGGAGAAAGACTTAGGGGGGTAAGCATAGTGCCGAGCATATCATCAAAGGTGCACTCCATCCTAATAACCTGCAATGAATGCTCGTCTGGAAAATCTAGGAAGTTTCAGGAATCTCAATTTAGTCATTCAGGACTCTACATGCACGACATATGTTAGGGCAGTCTTGTTGTATGCAACACCAGCATGAAATCCTCATTTGATAAAGCATGCTACGAATCCGGAGAAAGTTCTGATGTATTCAACAAGATTAGTCCCAAAGCCAAAGGAAATGAGCTATGAGGAGAGACTAAAGGAAACGAACCTGAAGATAGAGAATAAAGAACCAAGGCAAACATGATAACGCCATACAAAATACTCAGAAGCTCTGATACGGTGGAAGGAGACACTGTTCAAGAGGCGGTGAGCAGGTAAACGAGGGAACAGATGAATGTTAGACACAGATGAATAGCAGAGATGCCATTAAGTATTTCTTCAGTCCCAGGGTGGTCAGGACGAAGCAGTAGTGGTCACGTCTAACAGATACCGGTTTTCCACTCTAAAGTCAGTGACTATTTTACCCTGTCTTGGATTCGACTGCCTGCTGCCTGTGTGGTACTCCATTGTGTGATCATTATCCATGAACAACGGCTTACACTTCTGGGGGTCTCGTATAAAATGGCTGAAAGTGCATGCTCTGCGGAGGTCAGACATTCTGAGGGTGCTCTTCGATCTTAAGTAGGGAACGGATCGGAAGACAGTGTTCTTCCTTTCGCTCGTCGTACGATGTTTCCTGTGTTTGGCGTTTGGATGGGGATCCCCTCTCGTTGATTATTCTCTCGATGTGTCTGCGATTAGAGAGGTTAAATTCTCTCTCGCTCTCTCTCTCTCTCTCTCTCTCTCTCTCTCTCTCTCTCTCTCTCTCTCTCTCTCTCTCTCTCTCTCTCTCTCTTTCTCTCTCTCTCTGCTCTTCTTGGACATTGCCTGAGGTTCGTCCTTGTAGGCAGTGGATAAAGGACCCCTAAATGTCGAGCACTGGTGGTGACCCTGGCAAAATTCTTGGAACATTGTTTTATTAATGCTTCTGCGACAAAGGTATTTGCCGACTGGTCAAAGAGCAAGGGTGGTGTTGGCTTTGCCGTGGTTGCCGGAGTTCTCTCTTATTGTGCACAGTTACCAAGAAAATCGGTTGATTACTGCGGAGCACCCCCGCATCCCTCGCTGCTCTCGTGCTGATAGCTGGCTTTGTTGGAGCTCATTTTGCTATGTACCCAGACTCCCGTGGTGCTCTACCCAGTATGCTTCTGTCCACCCGGTAGCCCAAAATATCCAGTAGTGGGCCATGATGGTGTCACGGGAAATACAAGAACAGATGCCTAGGCGAACACTTCTATTACGTGCTCACTATATAGCGGACTTTTACGTTACAACAACTTTATTCACAGATATGTCCTTAGAAACTGGCGATCCTACAGGCGAGAGGCAGGTTATTATACAGTCCCTACACCTTCAAATGGAATAGTCACTTTGAGACTTATCTCTTTCGCTTGAAGATTGGGTACACATGTTTATTCCATAGTCTCGTGTTAGCAGATGCTTCTGCCTCTTACCCCCCATCTGAGTAGCTTGTAATTTGCAGTTGATTGTGTAACATATTTTAACAGTTTACCCCTGGCTTAGGCCTTTCTGCTTTCCTCTTGTTTTTTTGTTTATATATAATTATTGGGGTGCATATAGGGACCTAGGAGAACCTTTAGGAAAATCTTTTGACATTAATAGTGTAAAGCGATTTTTACCAAATGATGGTTATTTCGACTTGGTTTGATGGTATATATTTATTTGGTTTGTGTTTTATTCATGTTAATAGTTTTTATTTTTAGTCAATTTTCGTGTGTGTTGAACATATTCTTAATTATCAAGAGTGATAATTGATCTGCACAGCATAGAGCTCTTTAAATATTAAAACTACCTACCTAAGCGCACTACACACACACACACACACACACACACACACACACACACACACACACACGCGAACACAGTGAGAGATAAACACATTAGTTTGTATATCCTTTTTAAATGTTTGTGTGCTCGGGCATGATGACAAGAAGTCACTAAAGCTGGTCAGTAGAAGTTGACAGCAACGAGCTATGAATCGATCCCTGCAAACACAGTTGGGTGAGTGTACACACACACACACACACACACACATACACACACCATGGTGAGTGCTGAACGTTATGTGAGATGTTGCTTCGTGATCCAGTGTTACTGTATAGCATCTTGTAGTGTCCCGGGTCACACGTAAAGCGCACTTCATGGAAGTTAACGTTAGTTTTACTGATACAGAGACGTATAATAAAATAGAGATATCGGCCAAAAAATGAACAATGGTAAAATTAATTAGATTCGAAAATGCATGATGGAATAAGGATAGAAGTTATGTATTTATACATTCTGTTTTTACTATAGACTAGAGACTCAGTGGTCGCTGGAGACTCAGTGGTCGTTGGAGAGACTGTGGTCGCTGAAGACTTATAGTCTCTGGTGACTTAGTAGTTGCTGGTGATTCACTGATCAATGATGATGCAAAAGCTATTATAATCTTTTCACTATGATCTACTTTCTGATTGCAGTGTCATGAGAAATATTCTGATGGCAGTGTTTTAGTAAAACAAATCTGAAGAATGAGACACTTGTGCAACATTTGGGAATCTTTATTGCGGAAACTTTTCACCAGCCAGTTGTTTCTTCAGTCCAATACAGAGAAGAATGGTGGAAGATGAGGAGGAGTTTGAGGTAATCAGTCCCTCAGCCTGGAGCCTATGTGGTCAGTCCATCAGTCTCCAGAAAGTTTGTCGGTTGTCGGGTTTCTACACCATTTACATAAAAGAAATTATCATTGAGGTTCCGTAATATGAGACATTTTTGTAGTGATTCCACCTTAAGAGACTTTTTTTGTGGAAGAATGTGAAGGGATCTTGATCCTAGGAATTAAAACTATGCTTTCCTTCCTATGAATAAACGTGTTTACCAGACATTTCCCAGAATCGGGTTGAGCGCTTCCTAGTGATTATCATATTCTAAGCTCATTTGGTAGATGATTTAAAGTGGGACCAAGAGCTGGAACTCGCACCACTTCTCTTAAATACGCAGTTACAAATAGGTAACTGAACATTTTTAACTGTCAATCACATGAGAAAATAAAAGTATAAATTCTTCATTCCTGTTACTTTTAACTCTTGTTTATCTTATAATAATAATAATAATAATAATAATAATAATAATAATAATAATAATAATAATAATAATAATAATAATAATAATAATCGCATTTTTCACGGCATGTATTTAGGAACTTCTGCAAAAAAAATTAAAATTTGCTCAATTTCTTCAAAGTGTTTCCGTAGCCTTATGACTACGATAACTAAAGCTTTATATGTTGAAGTTGTGGTGATGATGTAGATGTCTCGTAGCTTCCAGCTGGTGTGTTGTTGGTGGAGCCATTAGATGGTGATGAAACACTTGAGTCCGACTGTTACTAGTGGTGATGTTAGCAGTAGTGGTTATGGTGTTGATAGTAGTGGTTATGGTGTGGATAGTAGTGGTTATGATATCTGTTTTGGCCGTTGTGTTAGTAGTGATCTTGGTGACAGTAGTGATTATGATGAAAGTAGTGGTGATATCGATCATAGTAATGATGATGGTTCATTATAAGTATGGTGTTTGTTTTTGTCGCCTGGAAAGCAAATTTGAAGGCTCATGTAGCATATTGAGGATGTTGTAGTTTATGTAAGATGTGTAGTAGTTTATGTAGGATGTTCTGTAATTTATGCATAATGTATTGCAGTTTATTAAGGATGTGATGCGTATATATTTATTCAGAAAATTATATTGGCTTTTAATTTTACAAAGCCTTTTATGCTTAAATTATCTTCAGTCATAAAAAAAAGGTAAATTCTATCAAGAGGATTATTTTGCTGTAAGATTATATTTAATTTATTAGGAAGTGCTGTATTACTTGGAAGGAGTGTTGTATTAAGTGGAAGGAGTTTAGTATAATTTTTAAAGAATATTGTATCATCTGGAAGGAATATTGTATCATGTGGAAGTAGTGTAGTGCCATCTGGAAGGAGTATAGTTCCATCTGGAAGGAGTGTAATGTCATCTGGAAGGAGTGTAGTGTCATCTGGAAGGAGTGTAGTGTCATCTGGAAGGAGTGTAGTGTGTCATCTGGAAGGAGTGTAGTGTGTCATCTGGAAGGAGTGTAGTGTGTCATCTGGAAGGAGTGTAGTGTGTCATCTGGAAGGAGTGTAGTGTGTCATCTGGAAGAAGTGTAGTGTGTCATCTGGAAGGAGTGTAGTGTGTCATCTGGAAGGAGTGTAGTGTGTCATCAGGAAGGAGTGTAGTGTGTCATCTGGAAGGAGTGTAGTGTCATCTGAAAGGAGTGTAGTGTCATCTGAAAGGAGTGTAGTGTCATCTGGAAGGAGTGTAGTGTCATCTGGAAGGAGTGTAGTGTCATCTGGAAGGAGTGTAGTGTCATCTGGAAGGAGTGTAGTGTCATCTGGAAGGAGTGTAGTGTCATCTGGAAGGAGTGTAGTGTTATCTGGATATAGTGTAGTACAATCTAGAAGGAGTGTATTATCATCTGGAAAGAGTGTAGTATCTGGAAGGAGTATAGTGTCATCTGGAAAAAGTGTAGTGTCATCTAAAAGGAGCGAAGTATCATCTGGAGGGAGTGTAGTGTCTTCTGGAAGGAGTGTAGTATCTTCTGGAAGTTTAGTGCCATCTGGATATAGTTTAGTATCATCTAGGAGTGTAGCATCATCTGGAAGGAGTGAGGTGTCATCTGGAAGGAGTGTTGTGTCATCTGGAAGAAGTGTAGTGTCATCTGGATATAGTGTTATATCTAGAAGTAGTGTAGAATCAGCTGGAAGTAGTGTAGTATCTGGAAGGAATGTAGTGTATCATCTGGAAGTAGTGTATCATCTGGAAGGAGTGCTGTATTGCCTGGAATATGTGTTGTATTATTTGGAAAGTGTCACATAACTGGAAACAGTTTTGCTTCTTCTGAAAGGTGTGTTGAATTATATTAAAAATATTGAATCTGGAAGCAGTGATGTTTTATTTGGAAGGTGTTGCATCAGAAAAGAGTGTTGCATTATCTTGGAGAAGTGTCGCATCATCATAGTGTTGAATAACCTCGAAGATATTTTTGTAATATCTGTATCATCTGAATATAAGTGTTGCAGTAACTGTATTATGCAATTAGTTGAATAATCAGGATGAAATGTTAAATTTCTAGGATTTTTTTATTTGAAAGCGTATCTGACTGGAGCTTATGAAACGCAGGATCAAGGTTCCACCACTCCTTGCGTTGAATGGCCCACACAGGTTTAAATATAATAAAAGCAATAATCTTTCTTTTTTTGCTTGCTGTAGTTTTTGATGAATTTTGGTAATCTATTGCAGGCACTTTGGTTTGAAAGTGGTTATAAAGATTAATTCTGACAGACGAGGTTGTCATGGGACATTCGTTAGTACCAAGGGACATACATATGAGTACTGTGGGACAGAGTCAGGAATCGTCAGACAAATTACGAAAATCGTGTGATACACTACTGTTGTCGTGGGACACATGTCTCGTAGGGCACACGAATTTCGTGGCAGTGACGACTGACTCACGGGTACTGTGAGATACTTAGGAGAATCGTGAGATATTTGGAGGCAACGTTGGGAGAGGCCTGTGAGTAACTTGGGAATTTCTATGAGTCTGGCGGAATTTCCTTAGGGACGAGCTGGTTAGAGAAATGATTTCCAAGAGTAAACAGACAAAATGTAAATAAGACACAATGCGGGTTTTGGCATTTCATTAGGAAGACGTTTCGTCCACCAGGGCCGTCATCAATACACGAATTGGTAAATTCCTAAATGTCGAACGAAACTTCTTTATAATAAATTGCCGTAACTCGCATTGTCCCGCGTATTTACATCTTTAAATGTTTCCATAGGACTCGCTTAGTGAAGAAGTAGTAAGCGAGAATTTCTCGAAATGTCTGGTAATAATTAATCTCTTGGTGACAAAACTAGCGAACGAGAACCTCTATATCTTACAATATTTGAAGATCATCGCGCCAATGTCATTGATATTTGTTTCAAGTGTAATAATGAATGTGGTGATATGAGGTGTTTTTGAAGGGTATAAGGTGTTTCAGTAGGATAAGAAGTGTTACAGAAGGTTATGAAGTATATGAGGTGTTTAGCAAAATATGATGTACTTTTAATGGAGCTTTTTTTTCTTGTTAGTAGGGCTTATTTTTTTGTTAGAGAGGCGTTTTATCTCGTTGGATGGGCTTTTTTCTTGTTTTTGGGGGGACTTTTGTCTTGCTATTGGAGCGATGTATCTTGTTAGCAACGCCTTTTTCTTGTTATAGGTGCGTACCTTCTGGTGTAGAAGGAGTTTTTTTTTTATCCTTCTGAAGTTGAAGAGCTGGTTTTTTTAAATATAGATATGCTTCTGCAAATGTTGAGCAGATAGTTTTCTGGATGAAGGAATCTGACTTCTGTTGTTGGAGTGTTGCTTCCGGTGTTGAACTAGTACTTCTTCTTTGTGGGATAGGTAAAACTTTCGTTGTTATCGACTTTTTTCCGTTGTTGGAAAAGTATTTTTTCTGTTGTTAGAGTGGTGCTTCTTCTGTTTATGGAGAGGTGCTTTTTCTGTTTATGGAGAAGTGCTTCTTCTGTTCGTTTAGAGTCAAGGTGAGGTGCTTCTTTTCTTTATGGCAGGTGCTTCTTCTGTTGTTGGAGAGGTGCTTCTTCTGTTGTTGGAAAATTGCTTCTTCTATTATTGAAAAGGTGCTTATTCTGCAGCTGAAAATGTTCTTCTGTTGCTGGAGAGGCAGTGCTTCTTCTTTTGTTGGAGCAGTGCTTCTTCTGTTTCTGGAGAAGTGTTTCTTTTGTTATTGGAGAGGGGATTCTTTTTTTGACAGAGAGGTGCTAGTGTTTCTTCTGCTAATAGTGGTGCTTTTTCTCTTAATATACGAAGTGCTTCTTGTGTTCATGGGAAGGTGCTTTTTTGTTGTTGGGGAGATGGTGCTTCGTCTGTTTTTCTTAGATGAACTTCTTTTGTTGTTGGAGAGGTGCTCCTTCAGCTGCTGGTGAGGTGCTCCTTCAGTTGTTAGAAAAGTGCTTCATCTGTCTTTGATCCACTTCTGGATTTGGAGGTTAGGTATATCTTTTCCTTTTAGAAAAGCTCCTGTTTCTGGATTGGTGCTACTTCCCGTATTAAACACACTTTTTGTTATTGTTGGAGGGAGTGTCTCCTGGGCTTGAAGCAAGATCCTTCTGTTGATGGAGGGATATTTATTCGGTTGGTAATGGGGAATTTCATATGTTGCTGAAAAAATGTTTTTTTTTTTTCTTTGTAAGATTTTTTCTTATATTGAGTGGAGATTATTCAGCTGGAGTTTTGGTGTTTCTGATGTTAAACAAGATTTTCTTAAATTGTTAGTTTCCTTGAAGAGGTGTTTCTTGTGCTTGAAAATCGTCTCTTCTGGTGTCAAAGGTGTGCTTTTTGTACTGTTGGAGGGGCAATAACTCTGTTGTTAGGTGAGTTCCGTCGTTTAGTTGAAAATTTCTTCTGCTTAGAGTAATTCTTGTTACTGGAAGTGTTTTTCTGTTGGGAGTGATTATTTCCCTGGTTATAAAAGCAGTCCTTTCCAGTGAAGGAAGTGTACTTATGATTTTGAAGGAGCTCTCTTGAAATTGGAGATCTACTTCTGTTGTTGGAATTCTTCTTTCTGTTGATAACCAAGGAAAGTCATCTCAGGTGTGTGCTTTTTTTATTACTGATGTAACTCTTTTGTTGTTGTTGTAGGCCATTTATATTACACATAATAAACTGAATTATTTTTCTGTGGTAAGTATAGTTCCATTTTTAAACAGACTTTCGCTTTTGTTCCTGGAATTTTCATATATTTTTAGGAGCTGCAGTTTTTGTATTAATGTTTTTTCTCTGATTGCACTTTTGTTTTTCTGTTCTTTCTTCTGCTGGCGATCTTTTCTGTTACTCTAATACATTTCTTTTTCTAAGAATTTAAATCTGAACTTAGTTTTGTTCAAACATGAAAAGTTTATGTGAAATAGAATCCCACGGTGAGAGATTTCACTAAGACATGACCATCATGGAGAGGAGATATCAGGGGAAACCTAACGATCAGTTTGATGGTCGAGTTCTGTTGAGCACTGGTGCAGGAGAACCATAATGAACACGAGCGAAAAAGTTTGAAAACTGCGATTAACGTAAGTATATATATATATATATATATATATATATATATATATATATATATATATATATATATATATATATATATATATATATATATATATATATATATATAATTATATAATAAATATAATATATATATATATATGTGTGTGTATGTAATTCTTACTTGTTTGGAGTTTTGATTTTTGTGTTCTTGGAATCTTACTTTCTCTGTTTCTGGAATTTTGCTTATGTTTTGTAATGTTCCATCTGATGTTCTTGGAAAGTTGCTTTTGATGTTCTTGGAATGTTGCTTCTGATGTTCTTAGAACGTTGTTTTTTATGTTCTTGGAATGTTGCTTCTGATGTTCTTGGAATGTTGCTTCTGATGTTCTTGGAATGTTACTTCTGATGTTCTTGGAACGTTGCTTCTGATGTTCTTGGAATGTTGCTTCTAATCTTGGAATGTTGCTTCTGATGTTCTTGGAATGTTGCTTCTGATGTTCTTGGAATGTTGCTTCTGATATTCTTGGAATGTTGCTTCTGATATTCTTGGAATGTTGCTTCTGATATTCTTGGAATGTTGCTTCTGATGTTCTTGGAATGTTGCTTCTGATGTTCTTGGAATGTTGCTAATGATGTTCTTGGAATGTTGCTTCTGATGTTCTTGGAATGTTGCTTCTGATGTTCTTGGAATGTTGCTTCTGATGTTCTTGGAACGTTGCTTCTGATGTTCTTGGAATGTTGCTTCTGATATTCTTGGAATGTTGCTTCTGATATTCTTGGAATGTTGCTTCTGATATTCTTGGAATGTTGCTTCTGATGTTCTTGGAATGTTGTTTCTGATGTTCTTGGAATGTTGCTAATGATGTTCTTGGAATGTTGCTTCTGATGTTCTTGGAATGTTGCTTCTGATGTTCTTGGAACGTTGCTTCTGATGTTCTTGGAATGTTGCTTCTGATGTTCTTGGAATGTTGCTTCTGATGTTCTTGGAACGTTGCTTCTGATGTTCTTGGAATGTTGCTTCTGATGTTCTTGGAATGTTGCTTCTGATATTCTTGGAATGTTGCTTCTGATGTTCTTGGAACGTTGCTTCTGATATTCTTGGAATGTTGCTTCTGATGTTCTTGGAATGTTGCTTCTGATGTTCTTGGAATGTTGCTTCTGATGTTCTTGGAATGTTGCTTCTGATGTTTTTTGGAATGTTGCTTCTGCTGTTCTTGGAATGTTGCTTCTGATGTTATTGGAATGTTGCTTCTGATGTTCTTGGAACGTTGCTTCAGATATTCTTGGAATATTGCTTCTGATGTTCTTGGAATGTTGCTTC
Source organism: Cherax destructor (assembly GCA_009830355.1). Lineage (NCBI taxonomy): Eukaryota > Metazoa > Arthropoda > Malacostraca > Decapoda > Parastacidae > Cherax > Cherax destructor. The sequence continues at coordinate 409,489 of WNWK01000059.1, forward strand.
TGATGTTCTTGGAATGTTGCTTCTGATGTTCTTGGAATGTTGCTTCTGATATTCTTGGAACGTTGCTTCTGATGTTCTTGGAATGTTGCTTCTGATGTTCTTGGAATGTTGCTTCTGATGTTCTTGGAACGTTGCTTCTGATGTTCTTGGAATGTTGCTTCTGATGTTCTTGGAACGTTGCTTCTGATGTTCTTGGAACGTTGCTTCTGATGTTCTTGGAATGTTGCTTCTGATGTTCTTGGAATGTTGCTTCTGATGTTTTTGGAATGTTGCTTCTGATGTTTTTGGAATGTTACTTCTAATGTTCTTGAAATGTTGCTTCTTTTATTCTTGGTATGCTTCTTTTCATATTTTGGAATGTTGGTGCTAATACTTCTTGAATGTTGCTTCTTATGTGCCTAGAATGATGCTTATGTTTTTGGAATGCTGTTGTTTATGTGCCTAGAATGTTAGTTCTCGTCTTTGGAATGCTGCTTCTTTAGTTCCTGACATTAAACATTTTCTTAGTACTATTGATTTTTCTGTCTTTATAACATCTGTTGTTGTAGGTTTTACTTTTGTTTTTGTGTTCTTATCATATTCTTCAATTTTTGTATAGAATTTAATCCCGTTGTTATGATATCCACTCCCGTTGGTTCAAATAACTAATACCCACCTGCTGTTGATTTTACAAATTAATTTCTTCCGATTAATTAATTTAAGCAGTAATGGCTTTCTGTTGCTGGATTTAAGCAGTGATTTGTTTCTCCTGCAAGATTTTATCAGTTATATGGTCCTTGTGTTCCTCTTGTATTTTGGAAATAATATTCTACTGTTGAATTTACGCAGTTATACCCTCACTGTTTTACTGAGGTTTTAATATCTGCCTGTTCTTAAGAAGTTTCAACTTGTGTTAAACTGAGAATCTACTCCTGTTAGTGATATTTACCCGCGGCCTTTACAGCAATTATTCTGAAGTTTAAGTAATGCTGTACGGGTGACGGTGACGCCTGTTGCTGGAGGTGACGCAACACTGCTGTGCCTCCCACCGTCTCAGGGGGCGAGTGACGACTATCGCGGAGATCCGCGAGTTGAGCTGTGACGACCTTCACGGGAAGAGAAGGGGAGGAAGAGCCTTGCGGCAGAAGCTACTGCATTTAGCGGCTCTTCATACCCCTTAACCACTCTTATATGCTGCCAAAGGAATCCTAGTGTTACTGAAACAACGTGGTAATGTGTGTATGAGTGCTTGTACATGTGTGTGTGTATGTGTGCGTGCGTGCGTGCGTGTGTGTGTGTGTGTAGGGACCGGCTATCGTAGAGCGAGCCTCGTGGCAGCGGGGGATATTGTATTGTTGACGTAAGGGGCCTCGTGGTGGCGGAGGTATTGTGGTGCCGTAACGGTGGTGGCGCGGGTGTCCAGGAAGTATCTGGCAAGGTCCACCGGAGCACCGCCCCTTGCCTGGCTGGCTGGCTGGCTGCCTGGCTGGCTGGCTGGCTTGCAGGGAGGCTGGCCATAGTGACGTCACGCTGCCCGCGCAGGAGGAGGCAGTGTGCGCGAGCTGGACACTCGCTGCCACCTCCACCACACCACCACCTCCACGCTCACAGCTCCCTGCCTCTCATTTTCATATTCGATTTGTGCCGCGTGTGTTTAAACTGCTCTCGCGCCCCCATCACTCAGATCGCGGCGGCCAGTCCTGCACGCAGCCTGCGCTCGCTCCCACGCGGTGACCCAACGCACCTCCTCCAACAATCCTCCAACGCGGCTCCCCGCCAATAGAATTCTTCGTCAGTACTCCAGCAGCGTCCTCCGACAGCGTCCTCTCCGCGGGGCTGGGACGAGGGCCCAGCACCACCACCACCTTCGCTGTTTTAGCGGGTGAGTGACCTGTCTCACGCATTCCTCACGCCCGCGAACCTCCCGCCCACACACGCCCACAACCGCTAACACACCTAATAAATAATAATCGTCTACCTACTAATTTTCACTCGAGACTTTTCTTGGAGCTCTGTGGCCAAAGGGACGCAGAAAAAAAAGAGAAAGAAAGAATACAAGTGGTAATGGCTGTAGATTTTACCGCAACACGGATGATTAACCGCTCGTGAGACGCCCCTACCCCCCACTCATCATAGCTCCCCCCAACACCCTCATCATCGACCCCCCTCCCCCCCACACCCCATCCAACTCGCAACTTTTCCGGCACGACGAACCTGTTGACATTCCTCGCCCTCGTCCCCTTAATGTCACGTTCGTCCTGCTAGCGATCGACCGCAATTATGTATAAGTGCTCGACTGCCTGCTCGGCCACCCCACCTGCCTCTCGACCAAACTGACCTCTCTACCACCCTGCTGCTGCCATAACCATGTTACCCCTGCGAATGCAATCTTATTCAAAAACAAAAGTTACCATTCGACCATCTTACCAAGCTGACCATCCCACCAGGCTGACCATTCCACCAGGCTGACCATCCCACCAGGCTGACCATCCCACCAGGCTGACCATCCCACCAGGCTGACCATCCCACCAGGCTGACCATCCCACCAGGCTGACCATCCCACCAGGCTGACCATCCCACCAGGCTGGCCATCCCACCAGGCTGACCATCCCGCCAGGCTGACCATCCCACCAGGTTGACCATCCCGCCAGGCTGACCATCCCACCACGCTAGCCATCCCACTAGGCTGATCATCCCACCTGGGTGACCATCCCACCAGGCTGACCATCCCACCAGGCTGACCATCTCGCTAAGCTGGCCATCCCACCAAGCTGACCATCACAAGCTGACGACGCCAGTGACCACCAACCAGTTGACCACCCCAAGCTGAGCACCCCACCAAGCTGACCACCCCACCAAGCTGACCATCCCACCAAGTTGACCGTCCCACCAAGCTGACCATCCCACCAAGCTGACGAACGCACCAAGCTGACCACCCCACCAAGTTGACAACCCCACCAAATTGACCACCCCACCAAGCTGACCACCCCACCAAGCTGACCACCCCACCAAGCTGACCACCCCACCAAGCTGACCATCCTACCAAGCTGACTGTCCCACCAAGTTGACCGACCCACCAAGCTGACCATCCCACCAAGCTGACCACTCCACCAAGCTGAGCATCCCACCTGGCTGACCACCTCACCAAGCTGACCACCTCACCAAGCTGAGCACCCCACCAAGCTAACAAAAAATGCATTACTCCAGTAAGCGAGTATTCAGCAGCAAATGTAGCAGACGTCTACCCAACTTCCTGGTAGACATATGCTTCTCTCGTCGACATGACAACTGCTCAACCGAAAGGTCTTCACGACCCTTGAGCACACAACGTTGCTGCCACTTCTCTAAGAAAAATACAGAAGCCTACTACCGGAGTGATTCCAAGAACATCTTGACCATATAAACTGATATTAAGACTTGTCATGCGTGCAGATTGGATTAAGCAAATCATAATTCATGCCCCTTCTCCTCCTTCAACCCGGCTACTTTAGTTCACTCGTAACCTCTCGACTCGACACCAATATACCCCCTCCACATATAGTGTCACCCGGGCGATGCCGTCTCCCCTCTGACACAACACCCTTCAGATATTCCGGTTCCCCCTACCTTGATATTCTCCCCCTCTTCTCACCCCTCCCCTTATCCACTCAATCATCACCTTCCTTGCCCACCTTCTAACACCTACCGACTCAGACTGCTGCTTCGTCTTGCTGAAAGTGCGTGAATCAAAGGAACATGATTGCAGCGACCTCATGAGCCTCTGGCGGCTCTGAGGGTTGGAATAAAGTGGCAGACGCTGCCTGCCTTGTGGTGCTGGATTGCGGAGGAATTTTTGCTCGCCATTATTAGGGAATTTTGATGCCACTTCTGTCCCCTCGCCCCTGTTTTGTTTTTCTGTGTGACGATCGGGGTAAATAATCTGTTATATTTGCACATGATCATTATCTTTACGCAAATTAAACGTATAATTTTGAATTACTGAGAGTGAGTGTCTTGATTACATGAAACGTTTTAGAAATACGTTGGGTAGCGTGAAGGGTCACGCAACTGAAAAATAAAGAGAGGTGCCACGGAAATGATCCACGCCTCAGTGGTACAAAGACTGTACGCAATGAATAGCGAAAAAAAAATTAATGGGTCTAAGAAAGAAGAGAGAATAATGATGTAAAAGAGTGTCTGGAACTCCAGAGATTTCAGTGAAATCTTCGAACTAAACTGTTTATTTCTCTCTCTCTCTCTCTCTCTCTCTCTCTCTCTCTCTCTCTCTCTCTCTCTCTCTCTCTCTCTCTCTCTCTCCATTCCTTTCCATCTATCCCTGTGCCAACTTTCTCTCTATCCCACCATCCTGTCTCTCTTTCTTTCCATCTATCCTTTCCCTCTTTTCCCTCTACCCCATCTCTCTTCTCTCTCTCTCTCTCTCTCTCTCTCTCTCTCTCTCTCTCTCTCTCTCTTCTCTCTCTCTCTCTCTCTCTCTCTCTCTCTCTCTCTCTCTCTCTCTCTCTCTCTCTCTCTCTCTCTCTCTCTCTCTCTCTCTCTCTCTCTCTCTCTCTCTCTCTCTCTCTCTCTCTCTCTCTCTCTTTCTCTCAAATCGTTTTGCAAAAATGCATAATTAGAGAATTTTTTAATTATCAAGAAATCGAGCAAAGTTTGAAGGGTCATTGAGAGCCAAATTTAGGCAAAAAAATACTTGAAACTTGTCTTGGAGGTCGTGAAACTTGGCCCACGGGTGAGAGTTAAGCCCTGATTTATCTCATTAGATAAAATCTTACTGAGACTTGTTTCTCGAGACTCGAAGTGTTTTTTTTTACACCTCACTCGACTAGCGGATGAGTTGAGAATAGTTAAGTGACGCAGCACAGTTAAATGTGATTAAATGATTGGACGTTTACTAACTCATGATGCCTAATCAATAAACTTATCATTTAATAATAATAAACTTCCTTGTAGTTATAATGAACATTATATAATAATGGATTTTACAATATAAAAATTTTGGGAATAGTTTCTCGAGAGTTTAAGACAAAAACACTGTAGTAATGTAGTACATCAAATATAAGGCACTAAATATCAGCTTAACGTTTAGTTGTTTTAAAATACGTATATAAAGCATAGTTAATTTTCTTATTTTAAAAATTATATTACATTCTTTAAAGAATATACGTATATATATATATATATATATATATATATATATATATATATATATATATATATATATATATATATATATATATATATATATATATATAAATATATATGCACAACCACAGGGGTATATATGTCGTGACTAATAGGTAAAACTGGTCAGCTAGCAATAACTCGTTTAAAATTAAGTTCTTTCTAAAATTTTCTCTTGTACGTTTAAAGATATATATTTTTTTAATTTATGTTAATGTAAAAATAAGTAAATTTGTACCAAAAGAACCTTAGAAAGCTTACCTAACCTTATTATAACAAGCGCAATTTAATTTAGCCAAATCCAGCTAAATATATTTTAGATAGGTTTACAAAAAATTAGTAAAAAACAAACACAGTGAAATATATTTTTATTCGTTAGGTTCAAAATGATTCTTGCGAAATTATTGCATACACAAATTTTCGCTTGCCTTATTCGGCAAGAAGAGCGTTGCTATTTAAACCAAAATGGCAAGTTTTACGTATTCTGCACGATATATATATATATATATATATATATATATATATATATATATATATATATATATATATATATATATATATATATATATATATATATATATATATATATATAATGTGTGTGTGTGAGTGTCTTATTCAAATCACCAATTATCATTATATTTATTGCAATGGTAAAACACTAAACAGGTCAGGGATGTAATTAGGTTTGATCCAAGCAAGGGGAAGAAAGCTCTAATTCATTGGAACGAGAACATTTTACCTTACTAAAATCGAAACTCGTTCCCTGTGGTTAATTATGCATAGCTTTTTCCATTATTTTGCAACTTGAGCATCAGGGGCATGGAACTTGTTTTATTATTATTATTATTTTTTTATGAGAAGGCGCTAAACCCATATGGGGTATAGTGCGCCTGTGGAAGGGGAGGCAATCAGTTTTGATCTTGGGATACTGAGGGGTAACTCCAAATCCTCGAATGAAAAGCCCTTCAGTATCAAGGAACACATCCCCCCCCCCCCCATCTCTAGTCTCCTTGGAGTTGCTCTACAAGATTCCAGTTCAAGAAATGTGACGGCCCTGGTGAAGGATCCTTCGTGTGGGAAATTTAACCTACCCTCCACCTTGCATCGAACATGGTGGTTCCCAGTTCTCCTGGCACTGAATGACCCCTGCGGGTTTAGCGCTCCCCGATAAATTTAGCCATCAAAGCAAACCCAAGAAATACGAAAATGTACTTACTTTCGTATTAAATCGTGTTAACATCCAAAGTATTGTTTGCGAGATATCCTTGTTTCTGGAAAACGATTCTTGATCCAAGGAACTCGAGCTATCCTCCTTTAATGGGTTAAACAAGACTGCCTCTCATTCCTTAGACGCTGTTTGACCCCCAACGAGTTTAGCGCTTCTCCCTGGATAAAAAAAAAATCCCCTTGTCGTACTCCGCTATTGAGCTTATTTTTTATGTGCTTTCAATTAATTTAACGCTGCAAGTTATATTTTTATTCCATGGAGAAAAACAAATGCGGTATAACGCGCTTTTTTACTAATTCACAAAACAGATGTGATCTGCTAAATGTGTCTTGATAAAACCCACTGTGGGGGGCGAAACGTTGTCAATAGCATTATTCTCTTTTATTTTTTACCATCGTGTCGTTATTTCATCCCATTTCTCCCCAGGATTAGTCGACTCAGCACTTTCTTCATCAAAAACCTTCCCATAATCGATTATGAAGAGCATACCATTACATAATTTTCATAACTCATAAATTGAGAAAATTCGTTTTCTTTAATATTCATAATAATTTCGGAGCAGACTTTGCTATGATGATGGACACTGTCTCGTCTAGTTCTTAGAATTCTTTCATTGAAATCTGAATGACTGGCTGAGTACAAGTTAATTATTTGTGTGTAGAAGTTTTGGCACCCTCAGTGTTATTTCACCTTCTTAGCCCTTCAAGAGGGCTTTTTTTGATGCTGACTAGCTCTTGGGCTGAGGAATGGGAACAACCTTCATCTTCCTCTTAAGACCCCATGCTCTTTGTTACCCTACAACTTAAGACGACGTTTTGGTCAGTTGTATTCATTGTCAAGCCACAACTAAGGTGAGTAAATGAGAGAAAGGTAGACACCAGATTTCAAGAGGGTGGAGGAGGGAAGGGAGTAGTAGAAATAGCAGCAGCAGTATAGTAGTAATGGTAGCAATAGTGGTTATAGTAGTAACTGTAGCAATAGTGGTTATTGTAGTAATGAGGTAGGAGCAGTAGTACTTCTTCATTACTACTGCTAATTTCATTACTACTTCTATTACTACCACTACTTCTACTACTGTTACTATTACTGCTGCAGCTTCTGCTAATTCCTTATCCACCACCACCACCACTACCACTACTACTACTACTGCTGTTACTTCTATTACTACTGTTACTACTACTAATGTTACTACTACTACTACTACTACTGTTACTACTACTACTGCTGCTACTACTACTGCTACTATTATTATTACTACTACTAGTACTGCAACTACTGGTACTACTACTACTAGTACTACTACTACTACTGCTACTAATTCAACTACTAGTATTGGTTCTACTACTACTACTAGTATTCCTATACTACTACCATACTATACTACTACTACTACTATTACTGCTGCTACCACCTTTTCCCTCCCTCTTCTGACCTGTCTTCTGTTCTCTTCTTTATCGTGTCAGTTGTGACTTGTCAATGGTCCAGGACGTACCGAATCGTCGTCAAAAGGTTCATTAATGCATATTATTTGTGAATTGGATTGAGAAAATGCCACCTTGGCATTTTCTCAATCCGATTCAGCCACATCAGTACCGCATCACTACTCCAGTACAGATACATCAACGTGACCCCTGTACAAAGGCATCAATGCCACTCCTGTACAAAGTCATCAACATCACTCCAGTACAAAAAAAGACATCAACGTCACTCCAGTACAAATAAATTAACATCACTTCAGTAAATCTACATCAACATGACTTCAGTACAACCAAATCAACATCACTTCAGTACAACCACATCAACATCACCTATACTTCAGTACATCATACCAACAACATACCAATGCATTATTGCCAAACAAACACCATAAGCCTGCATATGTTGAATCTTCCACCATAGTGCGATTTTCTCCTGCCCATGCTGTGCCTACCCTGGGTATTAATATTCTTTGAACCGACAGTTCCTTATATTCTTTGATCTTACAGTTCTTCATATTATTTGATCCTACAGTTCATATTATAAATAGTAGGATTGCCTTTGTTAATACGAATGGCTTGCCTAATCAGGATTTTGTAAATGCTATATCTAGCCAGTGCTTTATTGATGCACACCCTGTGCCTTATAAATACTGTACATTCCCTGGGCATTATAAGATAATGCATACTCTTCAATGCATAACATAGAAGCTTTGCGTACTATGTCTATTAAGAAAAGTGCCATAATTCATTTGCATTTCCAAAAAAAAAACCGAACAAATATGCATATTTTTTAATAATAAAAACATCATAGTATAATGAATTGATAATCATTTTCATTATTTTCATTAATATTATTAGTTTCAGAATTTTTTATTATTAATGCCTTATTGTAATTATTATATTGGCTAGAATTTGGTCTCGTTCTCTATCATTTCTTTTTTTCAGTCCATTACAGACGTTATTTTGCCCTTCTACTGATACATTATTTCCTTTACTCGGTGTTTAGCTGTTAAACTCATTTGCTTTATTTGGCTTTATCCATTTTTACTTAGCTTTTTTAATATGTTTAGCCCTTTATGAGGGGGGGTTTTCCTTGATGGTGGAGGGCTCTTGATACCAGAAATTGAACCTTTCCTCCCCTTCGAACAAACATGATTAACTTTCGTTAGCTCAGGTGCTGCATGGAGCTCTACGGTTTTAGCGCTTCACCACGTGTATAACAATGAATAAGCAGTTTACAACCCTCATTTGTATATTTTTAAGGAGTTTTAAAGATTAAATTCTAATATGGACCCTATTTGTCTATGCAAAAATGGGTCGGCGCGCGACTTCTAGATACAAAATTTGCATTGCTTACGCACCATTATTATTAATAGGTTAATTATTAAACCGATTTGTGAGCAAAGACAGATATGCTGAACACGTCTTTATTTCGTTAAAATTTTGCTTTTCAAGTCTGACCTTGGAAAACCTCTACTTAGAGCGAAACGTTGTCCATATGCAGGCTTGTGTGTTTTGTCTACACACACACACACACGCACACACACACACACACACACACCTACACACCTGTCAGTGTTACACCCTCCAACCTGCTATTAATCCGTTAATGGCAGCTGAAACTACAGCTTCTTAAGGTGAACCTCTGAAGATGCAGTTATATTTTGGAACACTAGTAGAAACATTAGATCAGTGTAATAAAATCATTCAAATTCTTTACGATTCAGCATTAAGAATTAATTTTTAGTACTAATAATTGTTTTAACATATTAAATGTTTTTCTTAGTGATATAGAATTTGGCTCCTGTACGCATAAAATTTGTAAATCTTTCGAGTACACTGTGGATAAAATTAGGCTTTACGCGGGTCCCTCTTGTTTCATTATTAATTTTTTTTTAATTATGTCTGCTACTTCATAAACTTTCAGGATAACACTGAATCAGTGAAAGGGTTTCTGATGAAACAGAAGACTCTTCCTAGCTAAGTTTTCTGCAAACGTCTTGGTACACTGCAGAAAACTTCTTCGGAGAAATGTCTCCTTGGAGTACTTCTCTTTCGATTTTATCTTTTTATCTTTTCGTATCAAAGAAGAAATCGAGTGCTTGAGTGCAATGAATTGGCTTCTTCACTTCATTTAGATCAGACCTGATTACCTCCCATTCCAGAGACGCTCTATTGCACTTATTGATTTAGTGCTTCTCGTTAGCTTTAACAATAATAATAGGGTTCTTCAGTAGTTCATTTAGGAGTATATATGACAAGGCAATAAGTGTCTCTTGTAGTGTGTGGTAGGTCTCTTACCGTCCAAGCAAATATATCCTAATTACAGAATATAACTGGAAAATATATTCTAAGTAGGAAACAAGAAGGATATGAAAATCAGGAATACTTTCTACAACCGTAGTAGGTACCGTAGTAGGTATAGAAGGTTGGCAAAAGCAACCCTCCAGGAATGTATTACCATCCTGTTATGAGTGAGAAATGAAGGCCAGTTAAACTTTTTTCACTCGGGTAGGCTTCCTAGACTTTTCGTTTTTCCTTTTGCACATATAAGATGAGAATTATGTCTCACAAATAGTTACTTGCATTAAGTATACGTTTATGTTTACCTTGTTTTGTACTTTTTTAATAGATATTATTTCTGTTATATATACATTTTTTTTAATTTAGGATGTCTGTCCTGGAGGCAGCGGGCGGGGTCGGTGATCCTTGGAATAATAACATATATTATCATACATATTGCAGAAAAATAAACGTCATTTCTGTAAATTTAACATGATACATTCGCGGAGTACTGAAGGAAAAGATCATAAAACTGGAAAAAAATAGTTCAAAATAAATAAAAATTGTTCCTAATTTGTCAACTGTAAGCTCTAAATAATTTAAGTACATAACCCAATAAATTAGACTTACAATGTTGATCTGAAACCTGACACTTGCTTATGAAAAAAAAAAACATTTAATTGCAAGATTGTGTTACTTCAGTATTAAAAAAAAAATATCTAAAAGAATTTACTGACATATACGATGAAAATGTTCGTGTTCCATGGTACTGAGACTTCATATGCATGAAATGTGCCATAATTATGAATATTAAAAATATATACAGGAAATACTTAAAAAAAAAAAGTACCCAAAGAAAAAAAATTCTGAATTATCCTAACCTATTCCAAAGAAAATGAACCTTCTGAGGTCTTAGTGTAAAAGAAAGCTTATGGTCACCACCCTTCAGAGGGGAAGGAAAGCGAAGGGCTCTTGATATTGGGAACTGGGAACTTTGATCAAACCTAATCCTCTCTCATGCCACAGGCGCTGCGTTGTCCCGTCATTTTTTCTCTATAATCTACCTTGTCCATAATTACTATCGGATTTGCTTTGTCTGTTTCGTAAGGTGAAGTCTAAGATTTATCCTTAATTCATCGTATAACGTAACAAATCTTTGAGGACAGTTGTACTGTAGAGTAATTAAAGAAAATGCAATCGTACTTTGGCTTGTAAATGCATCTTGAAAAATCAGTACACCAGGATTTTTTTTTATCTACGATTAGATACTCATCACAGTAAACAAATTTATCAAATAAACTGGTTTCATTAAATTAGAGACAAGAAATTCACTGACAAAATATATATTATTATACACATGTGTATAAGACAGAATTATTACAGAACTGTAGAAGAAGTAGACGATAATAACAAAGTATTGACATTGGAACAGGTGTGAGCTGATTGTTTAAAAGAACTGGAACATATTTTATGAAATACATGAAAATGGTCAGTCATCAGACAACACACAAGGGAAAAAGGAAGAGAATGTACAAAGGGTCTTCCATGACATATTGCAAAGTGAAGTAATTAAAAATATTCAGTAAGAATATTTGAACAAGCAGGAGACATTTCTGCCTTCTACCTGTTATTTACAGGACATGAAAACACATGTTTGCCAAAAGGTTTTCATGTGTTTAACTCAGCCTTTGAAATCTGTAGTGAATGAGTAATTATTATATCACAGGGGATGTGCGTATTCTTCAGAAACTGACTCAAAAATTCTCAATGTACCTTTCATAGATAAATGAGGAATTATTCTATAGAAAGCTATTTAGAAAGCAAAGAATTATAAGTACAATAATTGAAGAAATTATAAAAAATTACGTCGGTAGTGAAGCAGAAATAAAAAAGTCTCAGACTGTTTACAAAAATATTGAGACAAGCAAAACGAATCAAATTTAAGAATGTGAGCAAAAGTTGGTATGAAACCTCCTATGATTTATGAAGTGTATTTTGTATCATAATCTAGCAAATCTCTTCACGAAGAGGGAGAATGTCTTGAAGTTTGCGATCCAAGGAAGCAGTTACCCTGCCCTTCCTTGGATAACACCCAATTGTCTCGTATTCTCTAGGGTTTAGGTGCTTTAGGACCCTTAGGGGTTCAGGACTTCCCCGCGAATATAAGAAAATTTCCACCTAATGATTAGATTTTTGCCACCGAAGTGGCTAGTTTATTATGCCCCCCATATCCATCCTGTGGACGGTAGCGCAAGAGCATATGTATACACAAAAGACCCAGGAACCAGGCCCAAAAGGGATACAGGTGTACATTTCGTCACCGAATGAGAGAAGTGTATTCCACATAAATGATGACTAACTGTAGTACATTTGCTCTTATTGTGGTCATCAATTTTATCAGCATTTTTAAAACAAACAAAATCAGAAGGAAACTTGCCCTTGGGAAGGAGCGAAAAATATAACTTTAAAATAGTTTTTTTGTCCATCAACATATTTTTGAACTATAATGCTCACCAGTTTAAAACTTAAGAATATTGATAAATGAGACACTTGTGCAGCATCTGGGCATCTTTATTTTGGAAACGTTTGGCCAGCCAGTGGTTTCTTCAGTCCACTTCAGAGAACGATGGAAGTTGAGTTTGAGGTAATCAGTCCTTCAGGATATAGCAGATGTGTTCAATCCATCAATCTTGATAAAAGTACAGCATATGCGTGGAGAAGGGGCTTGTATACTGTAAATTACTCCTCATCCTCCACCGTCCTCTGTATAGGACTGAAGAAGCCACTGGTTGGCGAAACATTACCAGAATAAATCTACCCAAATGTTGTACAATTGTCTCTTTTTATCAATTTGTCGGTTTTCTAAATTATTTATGCTTGCCCTGCCTAAAGGCATGATCTACTTCCACTAGTGGGTTTCTCCACTAGTGACTCTTTCTACCACTGCTCCACCTCATCTGTCTGCAATATATATAAGCCACTTCTCCGCGCAAAGGCTGTACCTTCATCAAGATTGATAATCTGAACACATCGACTCCAGGCTGAGGGACTGATTACCTCAAACTCCTCATTATCTTGATCCTTTCTCTGAATTGGACCGAAGAAGACACTGGCGGGCGAAGCGTTTCGAGAATAAAGATATCCTAATGTTCTACAAGTGTCTCATATATCAACTTGTCGTTTTTTAAACCGTTTATACAAACTAAGGGATATTATTTAAGTATTCAAGTCAACGACAGTTTAATCACTTAAAAAATAAAAACATTTATAATGAAGAATAAAAGTTACATTACCGTTGCTGAAACAATTCTAACTGACCAAAAATTGAAGATGGCACTAGACGTCTCGGTTCAACCATGACCATTATGAAGTCACAATTAACTTGATAATGGTTTCGACAGACCTAACCGTCCTCTATTTTCTACTCTATGCTGCGAGTTGTGATTTTTTTTAGGCTCACAGATCGAATCCCTCACATACTCTAAACTTTCCATGTATGCAAGAACAATCACAAAAAAAACACGATGCAAATGAAACGAAAGCACTGGGGATTTTAAGTTTTTCAATTTTCTAAAGTGGTTATACTGCATTTATTAAATCACGTGTTTATTTGGAGTGTGTTGCATCCACGGACACCAAGCACTACCTTGTTGCCTACACCATTCTTTGCTGGCTTGCCACCCTTTCTCAGAGATTATACTAACGTCTCGTGTAAGGAGCACTGGAAACCGACGCATCGTCCTTGAAATTGTAGTCCACAGGTATTCCGACTCGTCCACAGTTAGTGCATATGGGAACTTGCAATTACAAGATCGCCTGTTTGATTCCTAGTATTATTTAAACAATTTGGTAACTGTCACGCAATGATGAGATACTCGTTCCATTTAATGTCTGTGATAACGAAGACTATCACAAAATTATAATGAGTATTTTAGGATGTGTCTTGTAAATGGCAAGCCTTGCCGACAAATATGGCAAAAGACGCTGGGTGCAGATCAAACCTATATTAATAGATGACGTTTTGCTTTTAGAAGAATATTATAAAGTCAATGCAAGAAGTACCGCGACATTACACAATATACAGAAAAATGTAAGATAACCAGAGGAAAGATTGGTTATCAGTTGCGATGGGGGTGTATTTGGATGTCGTTGCCAATTGTACTTACTAATGAGTTTTGCTTTGAATTGTTTGATTTGCAAGTAGTGTGTCTTCATTAACAATACCAATATAGATCAAGGGTGAGGTCACTGTGTTTATAGAAATGTCTTGATGGTATATATATTTTGTATGAGAGGTTTTTAATTACCTTGTCACACCTAAATTTACAATAAAACAAGTATAAATTTCGGAATTACCAAACATTAAGCAGAATTATTTTTTCGTACAATTGCTCATTAATTATTTAAATGAACATACGATTTCCTTATTTTTTCTATATTATGATTAAGCGCATTTTATGGAAACATTTTACACTACATACATGTTGCTTAATTAAGACATGTAACCCAACCTGATAGTTATTACCTGCTCAATAAAATATATTATTGTCAGTCATTTTAATTTTATGGACTATTTTGATATTTTCTAATATGTTGTCATAAATGAATGTTACAGTAATGCTGAAATTCGTAAACGGAACAATAGTTTAATGACGGAGCCTCCATGGAAAAAATAAAGAAGACTATTTTAAGTGTACTGTTTATTTTAGCCTCTATTGAGGCCCTCTTCGAAACACTTCTAAAATGGGCCTTATTTGTAATCTAATATTTACAGCATTTTTCCTATCTTTCATTGTATGTTTTCCGCGTGGGCTTGTTTGTACCATATGAATGCATGCACATTGAAGATCTATTGACCAATGAAAGGCATGTACTACTCACACCCAGTCATTCTAACACACGTATTTGTCTGAACTCTTTTCAAAGCTACTCTTTTAGTTTTCAGTGAGGCTAGTTATTATTTTGTAACAAGAAGAATAAAATGTCACAATACCGAAGCCAAAGCAAATCCACCGCCTTGAGATGTAATTCACTCTTGTTACGGTATCACTATCCTGCCCAGCCTGGGCCGGTTGGTATTCTGCAGTGCTCCTCTCTTCTTTTGTTCTAATGTACTACTATTACTGCTGCTATTGCTACTACTACTGCTACTGCTACTACTACTACTACAACTATTAGTGCTTCTACTACTACTACTACTTCTGCTGCTATTACTACTACTTCTGTTGCTTTTACTACTACTATTACTGCTATAAAACTACTGCTGCTGCTGCTGCTACTACTACTACTACTATTATTACCACTACCACCACAATTGATGCTGCTAATTCTACTGTCGCTGTTATTCTACAACGGCTACAACTATTACTACCACCACCACTACTACAGGTTACTTCCACTCCCTCCTCTCCATTTTTCTGGCCCTCTTTGCCTTTTCTTTCAGTTGCGACTTCACAATAGTACAGGACGGACAGAAACGTCGTGGGTTTCCTCTCCTAGGTGCAGGTTATATGTGTTCTAGCTAAACCAGTTTTATCCGACTTCCTTCTACCTTCAAATCGAAGTGGCTAGTTCTGTTTTATATGAATATTTCCGGTACCTTAATTTTATCCTATAGATTTTTTCTTATTTTACATAAGTACGCTTCAGTTACTCCTACCTATTTCTAAGATTTTCGAGAGTGTAATTTCATCTCTCTTAATTTGACATCGTAAAAAAAAAATATTCCTGTTTAGTGGATAAATTTGATCTTTCACTGCATATTTCTAGTGCATTTTGTAATATGGAAACTAAAAATGTGTCACATACCTAAATGAGGTCTTAACAATGATGCATAGTGTTGATATATAGTGTAACATCTTTTGCTTACATATCTTGAAATGATGCTAAGGAACACACAAACATAATTACACTAACAAGAACTAAATATCTTGTCTAGCCTAGCCTTGATTTTTACATTTTATGATTATTTTGGATTAGGATATTAAATTTACCCACAATGAGCAGTAACTGCCTTCTTATGATCCCAGCATTAATTTAATAAACTTTCCTTAAGCTTAACGATGCCCTCATAATACATTTGTAGGAGTTTTTGTGTCATCAGTGAGGCCATATTCATCCCTATGAACCCCACTGAAAATAACTGTAGTTTCCCTCCCGATTTAATCCTACTTAAGTAAATAATGTTGCCAATCGATTACCTATAACTCGACCCAGGAAATAAATTTCATTCATTGTGTTTCTACTACATTCTTAGTCTTTCTTTGTTTGCTATTTCAAAAAAATCTCACTGAAGTACGTATAATAATTGTCGTAATTTATTGCGATTTACCACTTTAATTTTAACCACGTCAGTCATTTACAACCAGAAGTTCGCAGACATCACAATTCAAATGACCTTCATATATGTAACATCCGTTTGCCTCCTTCAGATTGCAGGCACTGTTCTCTCCACTTCCAGGACTCAAATCCTGGTAACCGGTTTCCTTGAATCCCTAAATAAATTTCGCCTTGCTCACACGATAAAAGCACACCAACTTCCACTCAGCCTGATCTAGCACGCTCACACGCGTCCTTGATGCTCAGGCCCACTGAAAACCACCTTTACACATTCCCTCCAACTCATCCTGGAACGACCCCTACCCCTCCTTTTTCCCACACTAGAATATATACACCCTTTTTGGTCATTCTGTTCTGCTGCATTATCTCTTGACTTTATGCAAAAACCGCCTCAATAACCCATCCTCTACCCTCACACCCATCGTAACTCCAGTGTCTTTTAACTTCTGCGCTACGAATTCTTTGCTTGTTTTTGAACATGACATCTCCACTGCCTCCAGTCTTCTTCTCGCTGGTACATTTGAATCTTATGCCTCACACTTACATAAAATGGCTGGAACCACCATATTGTGGTACATTACTGTTTTGGCCTCCATACATAAATTTTCTCTCTTCAGATACCTCATGACTCTACCGTCCTTTTTACCCTTATTTATTATACGGTTCGCCTCGTCTTTCGTAGACTCATCTGCCAATGCATCTAATAACAAGTACAGTCACTTCTTCCAGTCTCTTCTTCCACTCTGATATCTGATTTTTCATTGCCTAAATTTTTGTTATTCTTATTAGTCTGCTGTTTTCTATGTTCACTTTTAATTTTCTTTTTTTAACACACCCTCCCAAACTTATTGGGGAAAAATTAGTAAATTGTTAGGCAAAAACCTGATTCCAGTGAAACCTCGGAGAGGTTCAATAATCAAATTTAGATTTTAAAGATGACTTCGTTTTGCATTCAGTAGAACTTACATCAGTAATTTTTCCCACTACTGAGATCTAGTTGGAAGGTAATTTTAGGCTAATTTCATATCTTATTTTTTTGTATGATCTACATTTCGATACCAATTTGAAATGAATTACCAAACAATTTTTTGCATTATTTAAGAATTCTTGAAACAGTTCTTCAGTTCTTCCTTATTATTTTATTTTGTGTACTAATCAGAGAACCACGTCACTAAAAACTGTGATCTTGAGAAATTTATTTTTTTCCTGTGGAATTTGTTTTTCCATAGTTATTTACATGTTCTTGTGTAAAGCAGACAATGATTACATAAAAATAGTCATATCGTTGTCTTTAATAGTAAGCTGCTCAAAATCAAATTTAAAAGGACCGAATCTTAACCCGTTATACCTAGAAATCTTAGCTCTATATACCTAGAAAAGATCTTTTGGATTGGGCTTAGATTCCCTTGCGATTTTAATTGCATATTTTCTGTCGGTTTTTCTAGCGGTCTTTTCTTTACATTTATTGATTTTAACATGAATCATAAGGTGACTCAGTCTTTTTTGATGACGTTACAAATGACTCTCGTCTTACACAAAAGATGCTTTAGTCTTTTTGCTTACTTATTTTGGGTCATTTTTGTTTGATCTTTTGTATATGTAAGAAATATTACATTATTTTGGGAACAATCGTACTGGTAACCGTCTATATTATGACTAGAGTAGCAAGCCGACAAGGAAGTATACAGACAAGTAATACAAATGACTTCATTAATTGTACACGATGTTTCTCTCGGTAAGAAGTTTTATCAAGATCAGTTCTGAAAGAACCGTCGACTTGCCCTGAATAACGTGCCTTTATGATACCACATTCAACGTAGGTTGTCTCACTCTCGATAATCCCTAGTCTGATTACCCTTCTCATCACTAGCTAGCTCTGTCATTAATCCACTTAGTCTGCCGAACGATAATCTAGAAGTGGAAAATGACTCAAAATGGAAATGTTTAGGCCCTGGGAACTGAGTCATTCTAAAGAGTTTCAGAATGTATTAATATTGGTAGAATTACCGAATATATGTTAAGTAAAAGGACACAAATGCAACTAATGTGACATTTTATTGTGGCAACGTTTCGCTCTCCAGGAGCTTTTTCAAGCCGTTACAAGCAATACATGGACACAGAGGGTATATATATATATATATATACTCTCAAAGTGAGGTGTAATACTAGTGGTGGTAGAAGTACTTCTACCACCTGTCGGTATCATACACTGTTATGTCCATATAATTTGGGACATTAATTTCATTGTTATTATATTATTTCCAGAAAATTTTATAACTAATATACCTGTGTTCTTTTATCCAACCTTGTTAGTTATCTGGTTATATATCAGAGTTACGACATTTTCTTGACCCAGATCAGTCTGTTTTGACTGATACTAAAAAACTGTCTTAAAAATACATTTTGAAGCTTGATCTAAAAGACTGTAAGGTCTAGATTGTTTGTCAGAGTATTCAAACCAAGTTGGTTGAATTTAAATCCGACCATTAAGACTACATTGTAACTTGTAGAAGTGTTTACAATTTTGTTTCAAAACGAAATTTACCGTGGTCGCTCTTATAAGTTTAAGGGTCAATGACGTACACCTAAAATTTGCTTGTAATGACCCTCACAAAACTGCAAACAAGCTACAGCCTCTTTCTGTTGTTTTATTAGCATATGTGGCATCTAAAGCAATTCCCGACTCTTCGTCTGAAAGTCTCAGTTATTTTAGTAATATAAGTCAGTTATTTGTATAGCTGACATTAGGGAAGTTTTCCTACCAACTCTCCTCATTTCCTCCTCTGTGTTTATACCACTTTTGTTATCAGTAGCTATCTTATCATTTAACGTGTTGTTTTCTGAACAATTATTGTGATGATTATTATCTTTATCGTTTATAGTCACAGACACTTTTTCTTTCCCCATACCCCTAACTTACATCAGTTTATAGCTCGACTATTCATATGAGGCTTCTACGTTCAATTACATAACGTTGCAAGCATAGCCACAGATAGTTGTGTTTCATTTCATGCCTCACTATTATATTTGACATTGAAACTATCTTAGATATTGTTGAATAGTAATGCAATTTTCTTGTGGTACTAGTCCATCCAGCAATGTATATCAATTGTTATAGACAACTATTTATTGTCTACTGCTTATCGTGGCAAAGCGCTGCAAATGACTAGTATCCTTCCTTGACCTAATTAATGCTATAGATGTTCTGTATTTGGTGGTATCCAGCTCCTCTCTCTCTCCTATGCTTATTAACATCATTGCCGCTAGCACTGAAGCACATAATGGAGTTGCTCCCATTCTGTCATGATGTTATCTAACCTGTTAATTATATGCTCCGACCAAGGCCCAGGGAAACACCCTCTGTTTCCTCTTCCTATCCTCGTTACAGAATGATCTGTGTATATATTTAAGCTTTAATTAAATCTCCAGAAACAAGTTCAAAATTAAAATCATACTGTGTATTTTTTTTTAAACTTCGTCTCACCTTTCGGATAATTAAAGTAGATTTATCCTGCAGTGATGGAAAATTATTATTATAATCAAAACTTAGCGCTAAACGACTAAGGTCACAGTGAAGGCAAAGATCCATGGGCTTCAAACCAACTTTAGCCCTCTTCGTTTTTGGATGTATTCATTTTCTACCAATCACTTTCCACTTTGTCACTGGAAGTAGGTACTTGGTTGTTAGTCGATTGTTGTGGGTCGCATCCTAGGGGGTGATAGTATAACTTAGACAGGGCTGGGCTTTAAAATCACCTGAGGCAGCATGAAAGCTCTAAGCCTGTAAAACTGAACTGTTTAAAAAAAAGCATCTTATCTTCTCTCTTATGAGAATGTTTATTTTTTCATTCTCCTCCCTACGTAGCTGTAGTTCTTTCATCGGAACTTCTAACTTTAGATTTACTTCAATTTAGACCATTTCAAGAAACACTCAGACAGAAATGGTAAGCAAACTGTATCATGCCATTTTCATTATTCACAAAATCGATTGCTAGAACCTATTTATAGTGATCAATGGAAATTTATAAACATTCAGTTTTCTTTGTTCTTGCTCTCTCTCCCACACATATACATGTTTCTGAGATGAGTAAACTTAGTTTCATTATCCTATTAGCTCTCAGGCAGGAAGTATTGGCTCTTGGTTGTCATTTTCGAATTCACTATTATAAATTGCCAAACTTTTTGAATTGTGCGTTGATGCTTCTTCTTTCTTGTTCTTAGTTTGAACTTCACAGTCTGCAAGAATAAAAAATCGTGAAGAAACACTTTTTTTTAAACTGTATAACATGTTAACAGTAAATTATTAGACAAATGTGAAAGTTAACGGTAAACTTTGATTTGCAATAATGGATTTCCTCTTATTATACTCTAAGTATATCCAGGAAAGGTAAACTGAAATCCTTCTTTCACTCTTAAATTTATTGCAGGTAACCAGATAGTCTGAATTTTCAAAAGCATCAAACAAACCCAGTCCCTTTTTCAGATCTATAAAAAATGCCATCAGAATATCCGTACTACATCCTCTTTTCTAGTGAATAATTTTTATTGCTGAAAGGAAATGCACATAGAAGTTTATAACTTAGTTAATACAGTGATTTTGGACGCCGGAAACGGTAAAACATCTGGGTAATGTACCAGTTTGTTTTAGAAAACATTACAATGTTCTCAAAAAGTACTGTAAAGTGAGTCAGATGTCAAGCTCAACATTTTTATTGTGTATCTTGAGGTGCTCTGTTTCATTTATTATATATAGTTTGAGATTTTTTTCGAAAAGAGAGTAAACTGCTGTCATTTACCTAGTTTGTTTTACAATGGTACTTTATTTGATATGATGGATCTCTAGAGATCATGTTTCCCTTCAGTTTTCAAGAGGCCAAAAAATTAAATAAGAATTCTTATTCTTGATTTTTTGCCTGCAATGTCTTTTTTTTTTTTTTTTTTTTTGAGAAATCTTTTTATTTTCTTGATTAAATTTGTATCCAATTTAGTTAAAGAATCTTTTTTACTAAGCTATATCATTAAATGGAAGTCAGTTTTGTTAAGGATCACTATTTTTCCCTTCCTCGTCAAGCTTGATTCTAAATTGTTGTTTGCTCTTAATTATAACTTGGCCGTGCTATTTTGTTAGAGCATTTTATTTTTGTACTTGAAGCAGTCTGCGATACCTCCAAGCATCATGCCTTTCACACAGCAAATCCCTGGAATAAATGGCAGTTGATACTTATATTAGAGACAACGATTTTCTCACGTAGTGGGCTTTGTAAAGTCAGTACATTGATAAATTATTAGGGAAAACGTTGTGGGTATTAAGAAGTACATTGCATCCAAATGTTATTTACTTCTCTTAGTCGGTATATATTACTGAGGATGCAGAGTAAATCAGTACTGAATTAGCGTCAAAAATATATATATCAAAGATAACCAAACTGTTCAATCCATACTGTGTTAGTGATTTTAGGGCCAAAATTTGGATTTAGCACTAATTAATTAATATCATAGTTGCTAAGTTCATTGTCGGATAAATTGATAGTTTTCCGTGAGACAGAAATTTGCCCAAATGAAACCAGTTTTCATGTTCGTAAATTTTATTGCTGAATAAGGTACAACAAGTAAATTTTAGGTTATTTGTGGTTTACATTAGATTTCTTTACGTTAGGATTTGTAAGATGTGTGTCTACACCTGCCTAAATTAATCTAACCTAACCAAACCTCACTTAAATGTTACAAGAAAAATATTAATTTTACATGAAATTAAGTTTTACTGTATCCGGCTCTCGTAACTGTAGATAGTAGTTAACTTCTTCTTGGACCTTCTGTAAATATATTAGACCCTTAGTTATGATTATAATTATAATGTAAACTTATAAGTTATAACTTCCCACTTACCATTGCCTTAATGTATTTGGCAGCATTATTTAACATAGAACTTACCTAATTTTCATTAGAGTAATAAATATTTATGATTTCGACTAGCAATCCTTAATCATGTGTATTTGTCAGGAGGGAAAAATCAAACAACATGGGTTTCAGTCAAATAATCTATTCATACTTGTTTAGATTCGATAGAGACTCAATTGAGTCTTTCCTGTGTTAAAAAAAATTAAACACTTTCCGAAAAAAAATTTCCAGCAATATTGAGAAATTTGATAAATTAGTTTTAAGCAATTTTTGTGATATATCAAATACATTATCAAGAAAAACAACGAAGGAAAATAACAATAGATGGCTTCTATGTCAAAATGATTGTCTCATGCCTGTTTGTCTGCCTTGGTCATATGACAGAGTCACGACAGGTCAAGGACGACTTTAACTCTAAACATAGCCTAAAACTTTAGCAAGCTTTATTAAGATTGATAATTGTCCACTGATTATTTTTGTGTTCACTCGGTGACCGTAAAATAAAAAAAAATGCCCACTCTGTTTGATGTGCAAAAAGACTAATATGAATAACACACCTTATTTTAAAATTGTGTTGTATAATTTTGAATCTATGGTTTTCAAAGATCATTCTAAACAGAAATAATTACATCGAATACAAGGAACCTGATAGCCGCCAAAATCAACATTCTTTTGGAAAATCTAATTTAGAAAGTTTTTCAATTAATGTAGATTTTTTATATGCAACGAGGATGTTGAAAATTTGTGGCAAATGTAGAATTTCAAGAAACTGGATGTAGTGGTGTAATCACATAACTTTTACTGGTACTACGTTTACCCCCCTTCCCTCCCCACACACACACACACACACACACACACTGCTTCGTCATCTGGTGTGTTTCACACACTCGCTAGTTTTCCATTCTCACTGCTTCCTGTCTTAGTGTGTTTCGCACACTACTGAAAAAAATCCCTTTTGCGTATCTCTGGCTCATTTAGTGTTTAGTTTAAATGTGTGTTCTTTTTTTCCAGGTAAAGTACCTTGTGTCTGTAAGCGTGTACACATGCATGTTTGTGAGTGTGCACGGACTCAAACGTGTGTAATTTATAATTGCCTGTTAGTAGCTACAGGAGCCGAGCTATGTTCTAGGTGTTCAGGTGTCCAGTATTCAATAATTTGTTCATCATATAATTTTTTAAAACTTCCATTGGTTATTGAGCTTACTACTTCCAGTTAACAAACTAGGTCATCTTTAGTGCTTTCGGCCTTTCATCATAATTCATATTCTATGCATCTCTTCTCGGGCTCATTCCTGAGAAATCCATGTATTCATTGTTTTAGGCATTTACACCACACAACAGCTCTATACTTTAATTTAGGCCTAATATATGTTTTAATTTATCTAGTCATATGTTTGAAAGATATATTATATTTTACCTGTACATATTTTTAAGAACACACGGATCAAGTTAAAAGGTTATTAATATTAAATAAAATTTTTGATAATAGACCCTCAAACGCCCAAAAAATCACTCTTTACCCCAATATTTGTCACCTCCCACACCAACATGTTTTTTTTCGTCACTTAAGACGAAAAACCTTCCCATTATTACCCAGGCCTCTTTTTGCCTTACATGGCTAAAAGTTCTCCTGTCAGCACCCAAGCATAAAAGACCTGCCGTTAGCACACTGACCTACAAATCCTCCCATTAGCACCCTGACCTACAAGTCCTACTGTCAGCACCCTGACCTACAAGTCCTACTGTCAGCACCCTGACCTACAAGTCCTACTGTCAGCACCCTGACCTACAAGTCCTACTATCAGCCCCCTGACAGACTGGTAGGTAAGAGTGGTGACTGGAAGTCACCACTCTTACCTACCAGTCCTCTCGTTAGCATCCTAACTTACAAATCCTACAGTCAGCACACTGATTTACAAATCCTCCCGTCACCATCCAGGCCTTAGTCTTTTTGTCTTTTGGCTTTCCAAGCCATCAAGATCACTTTCATCACTTCTCCAAAGCTACAAGTTACCCAGTACTATGCAGGCCTACAAGCCTCCCCTTACAATCAAAGCTTACAATCCTCATCATCACTCAAGCCTACAAACCTGTCATTACTACCCAGGCCTACAAGCCTCGTCTCATCACTCAGGCCTACAAGCCTCCCATCACTAACCAGGCCTACAAGCCTTCCATTTCTACCCAGACCTACCATCCTTCTCTCCCCACCTACAAATCTTACGTCACCATTAAGGCCTACAAGAATCCACCACCTCCATAGACTACAATCCCGCCTGCAACCTCCTAGCCATACAGACCTACCCAGGTTTACAAGCCTCCTGCTACCTCCAAGGAATACAGTCCTTCCATCACCTCCGGTCACCTTCCAGGACAAACCTACCTTCCCGCTACCGCATTAAAAACAATCAGAGCGAACAAACACAGGATGGTACACACGACAAGGACATAACGAGTCGTACGCTGCACTTGTCCGTTCTGGCCCACGTGGTAGCTAAGATCAAATGCGGTTTGAGGGCGGAAGAAAAAAACAGAAAAAGAGTTGTGCTGTTGGCTGGGGTGGGTGGAGGTGCAGGTGGTAGTGGTGGTGGTAATGGAGGTTGACTCTTCCAGCAGCCGGCAGATGGCAGCAGCGCTAACCTGCTCGCTCGGCAGAGGAGGAGGAGCTTCGTGTAGTGGTGGTGGCGGCGGGAGTTGTGGTGGTGGTGGTGATGATTGTGGTGGAAATGATGATTGTGGTGGTGACAGAGCAGTTGGTGGTAGCGGTAAAGGTGGTGGTGATAGAGGTGTTAGTACCGGTGGTAGTTGCGGAGAGGCTGGAGGCGGAGAAAGTGGTTTTGATGAAGTGTTAGTGGTGGTGGAGGTAGGGGGTGGTGGTGGAGGTAGTATTAATAAATCACATTGTTATACAGAGGATAAATCACCAATGAATGCCTGAAACTGTTATGTATATATTTCAACAAGTGTATGACTGTATAATCAGCAAATCTTCAACTTAATAGTAACTAACGATAGTGGTGGTGGTGGTGAAGATTAGGAAGGTGTTGGTAGTGGTGGTTGTTAGAGTGGGAGAGGGAGGGAGGGTTGACCAAGAGGTGGCAGCAGGTGATCTAATGGAGGTGGAAGATGGAATGGTAGTGATTCAGGGAGGTGTAAGTGGGAGTCGGGTAAGGTGTAAGTGGGAGTCGGGTAAGGTGTAAGTGGGAGTCGGGTAAGGTGTAAGTGGGAGTCGGGTAAGGTGTAAGTGGGAGTCGGGTAAGGTGTAAGTGGGAGTCGGGTAAGGTGTAAGTGGGAGTCGGGTAAGGTGTAAGTGGGAGTCGGGTAAGGTGTAAGTGGGAGTCGGGTAAGGTGTAAGTGGGAGTCGGGTAAGGTGTAAGTGGGAGATGGGTAAGGTTTGTCAGGAAACAGGACAAGTGTTTCCTGACACAGGTCTTAGTTATAGTGGTTGTCGAGGAGGAAAAGGTTGTACTTGACTTGGGTTTGGTGGGGAGGACGTAGTTGGGGCGGGGTTGCCCCTGAGTTCCTGGAGGTAATTTTGCTTTACCCGGCACATCGCTGCTATCCTGATTACCACGCTCTGTTTTATCTTGTGTGTGTGTGTGTGTGTGTGTGTGTGTGTGTGTGTGTGTGTGTGTGGATGTAGCAGTTACTAGCTCCTTTAAATCTTTACAATCCCCAATGAATCTGCGAATAAATTTTTCTAGTATCCCTTCGAATCCATGATCTTGCTTAACTTAAAAATGTGACATCTTATTATCCTTGTTGCAAGTACTAAGAAATCTTTTCATGTCCCTCATATGACTTTACATTTAGTTATCATACTTCCTTTTTTCATCCTATGTTCCACTGTTGGCATCTTTGCTGTTTCTTCCTCCTATTTTCCACGTTAGACATCTTGACTGTACCAGATTTTCATAAAATCTTATATTTTTAAACTCTAATAGCTATTCTTTGTTTTTTTTCTAGCAATACCATTTTTTAAGATGTGAGCAATAAATAACAGTTGCTTATTCCTATTTTGGCCTACTATTTGTTGTAATTTTCATTTAACATTTCCCCATCTAAATATATGAAAGTTTATTTTATAAATCATAATATCTCTTAGCTCCTCCTCTTTTCTGATTATTTCAGTGTTTTGTCACTTTACCTGTTCTTCATGTTGCCTGATTTTGCTTTCTCCCATTTACATAAGAGTGCATTAACGTACATAAAATTTCACCGTCATTGCATTAAGGAATTATATTGATAATTTATTCACAATTTTTCTCTTACAAGCAGTTAATTTATTTCCTTTCATCAATTGTTACCTTGGTTAATAATGCAATCCCTCATCTTATGAAACTAGGGTCTCTCCCAAGAATTGTCGAACGGACGTTTGCTGGCTACTAAGTGTTTCTCTTCTTTATTTTGTACTTTTATCATTAAAATTTTTACACATGTGGATTTCCGTTTACACAATTTGTAATGTTTATTTTACAAAAATTGTCACTCCTTCCTTACTCGTGCCAAACCCACGATATGTAGTTTCGTGATACAGCCTAATTAACAGCATTTTTTGTCTAGCTTAATTTCGCTTAGACGTACATAATGTCGTTTAGCTCTCATAGATATTTAAAATTTTCACAAATTTGTTTATGTCACTGAATTTTTTTTTTTCACCCTATTCTCCTGTAAAAAGCCTTGTCAGACTTTACTATCCATAGAGTTTTTCAATTCCCTCGTTCATAGTTTTATTTAACATTATTTTGTTCATAATGTTTAAATTGAATAAATGTTATTTTCAGCGGAATCTGTTGATGCTTTTCATCGTTTTCAGTTCGATTATATCTCACTATGTGCTCTTGAATGCGGAACACCACAATGCATTTTGCCATCTCCATTCATTGTCTTTATATAGATTTTCCATCGATCCTTCCTGCCTTACCTGATTTTGTTCCAGTTAATAATTCTTGTTTATCCACTAGTTTTCTGCTGGGGTAAAAGCATAACTCTCTCCGAGTCTGGTGTCTTCTGGGAAAATGTTAACAATGAGCTACTTCACTGATGGATTTCCATTCCTCTCTCCCAGTCTGGTGTCTTCCTGGAAAATGTTAACAATGATCTACTTCACTGATGGATTTCCATTCCTCTCTCCCAGTCTGGTGTCTTCCTGGAAAATGTTAACAATGATCTACTTCACTGATGGATTTCCATTCCTCTCTCCCAGTCTGGTGTCTTCCGGGAAAATGTTAACAATGATCTACTTCACTGATGGATTTCCATTCTATTCTCTCTCTCGTTACAACAAGAAAACATAATTACTCATATAGTAAACTCCAGCTGAATCAAGGCTAAAAACAAAACAAAAATCATATAGCCTTTTAGAAAATAAAACTTCCAAGGTGCCTGCCCTTTAGGATTTTTTCAAACTTTTCAATAAATCTGCAAGTTTAGAAATTCAGCACACCACCACAGAGGTCCGGCGAATCCCAGCTCTGAGACTTCTCTGAATCATGCACTAGATGTCAGAAACTAAGTCGAATTATGCGTATAAATAAATATATAATATCAATCAACTTCACTGCAGTTCGTTGCTCTGAAATCGTGATAAAAATCTCACTGCATTTTTCGGGCTAGGAATAAATAGTCTTGTTGGACAGAGCTGTCAATTGATTAAGAAATTGATAATTTGGAGCAAAGTGCTCCAAAGTATCCATCTGACGAGCTCTTTTCATTGACCTAATACTGAGATGTCTAATAAGAAAAACAACAGGAGCATCTAGATAAGTCATTAGGTAGTGAAAATATTGAAACGTTAGATAACGCAGCAGCGTACACTAAAGTAATCAAGGGAAAAGTGGATAAACATGTTATCACGACATCACTAAACATGCTTCATGTTGTCATTTATACACAGTGTGCGATTCGCTTTTAAACATAATTTGAAGTTTTGTATGTTCTGAAAGTAGAGGCGAGGAAAGACGTGATAAAGGCAGAAACACAAATAAATCTGCTGAAAAGGACATCATTTAGTGTACCACACTCACAATACTCTTTTTACCTTCTACCTTGTGTGTACATATATATATATATATATATATATATATATATATATATATATAATATATATATATATATATATATATATATATATATATATATATATATTTATTTATTTATTTATTTATTTATTTATTTATTTATTTATTTATAACTTGTGCTTTTAACAAATCAGCCGTCTACCACCAAGGAAGGGTGACAAAAAAAGGATACATTTGCTATTATTCTTTTAATTGTTGTCCTGCCAGAAGTGTGCAGACATCATACTTCAGATGACACCTCTGAACTACAACATTCATACATCTCCTTCAGAGTGCAGACAATCTACCTCCTACCTCTAGGTCTCATATTCGGGTAACCAATTTCCCTGAATCCCTTCATAAATGTTTCCTTGCTCACACTCCAACAGCACGTCAAATCCCTAAAATTACTTGTCTCCACTCACCCCAATCTAACACTCTCAAACACATTTATCTTCATCCCTTGCTCATACTTAGAGTAATAATGCTTCTTAATACCTTGAATTCAATTAGGATTAAGCAGACAGTTTCTCTAAATGTTGCTCTGATTCACCTCCTGCCTTTACAAGTCTCAGTACTTATTTGGATTATATAATTTGATCACCCAATCAAAGGTTTAATTACTAAAAGAGAGTATCACAAGTGTCCTTCGTGAGATAACTCTGTTGGTCGAAGTAGTTAGTATTACTGATTTTGGTTGTCTTATGTGAAATGACATCAATAAGAGAAATGTTTTTATAGAAAAGTTTAAGGGTGTAGAATTTCTTAGACTTTTAGAAAATTGTTTTATTGTAGTCTTAAACCCTTGTGGATCATTCAGCTCAGGGAATGGTTTAGGCTCGTGCCTCTTTGCCCTAATCTCGGGTCGGTCTCTGACCATTTACTGTTGGTAATCGTCTTAGACGTCTTATACAAGCATTGGTGTAAATATAAACGTATTTGTTGGTTCAAGGAAAACTGTTTCACCTGTTTCGTGTTGCAGATATGAGAAAGTTGGCCGAAACAATTATCTGACAATTGTTTTATCATCATAAGGAAATTGAAGGACGAACGTACTGAATGTTGAGGATTTTTTTTCTTCGATACCCACACTCTTAAATATCCATTACGAACTTTTATAGTGCCTAGTACACGACTCGGAAACCGTTAGTGAAGTAGTGGAGGCATGAAGCATACATAGTTTTAAGTCGAGGTATGATAAAGCTCATGGAGCAGGGAGAGAGAGGACCTAGTAGCGATATGTAAAGAGGCGGGGCCAGGAGCTATGTATCGACCCCTGCAACCACAATTAGGTGAGTAATTAGGTGAGTACACAGAGTCAGGCCTAGTGTCTGTTGGCAGGTGTATTAACAGCCGATAACTAAGACGCAAACATGTTTAGGCTTGCGGGTGTGCTAACACTCACATTAATATCTGTTTACTACATATTGTGACTTAGCAACTAAAGTGTATTCCATGTGAAAAACATCCAATCAGAATTCCTGGCTGGAACAACGAACACTTTGACGGAGTCGAACATTGTACAGAAACATGGAAACTCTTGATATCAATCGTGTTTTAGGGGCCAAAAGTTTTAATTTTTCTAACCAACCAAGGAGCTTAGCTTTAATTCCACTTCACACAGATTAAAAAACATGGAGGGTCAGGAGAAGCACTACCATGAGGTTGCCTGGAGTCAGTACATAGACACTACCCTCATGATTAGATTAATATTTGTATTAATGCCAGGGCCAGATTAACGCAAAATACATTTCCAGCCATACACGGGACCCTTCAGTGAAAAGGTGAAAAAAACAATCGTTGTTCATATAATATACAAGTTATTAATAATGAGTTGCAATCGTTTTTCTTGTTTTGTTTTTTAGTTAAAATGCTCTCTTGAACTTCCTTCATATTTTCTGTCTTGGATCAGACTCTGGGAAGAATGTCACAGTGCCATGCCTGGAACGAAATAAAATTCGAGATAAGTCTCTAGACAACGTTTTGTTCTGTCCTCTAATTTCGTAATGGTCAAGGACGGAACGGAACCTCTTATTTATGCTCAATTTGTGTGTTAGTTATAATTTACGCAGTCCTTTTTAATAAACGATGGAAATAGCTATTTTGTTACTGATTTTTTTTATGATTTTCTTAGTTCCGAGAGGACTTCAAATATTACTTGATCCTAGATTAGGGTTTGCCGCCGAAGCAGGTAGCTGACTGTGCATCCCAGGCCAATCCTGTAGACAGTAGCGCATGAACACATTGATACACAAAGGGCCCAGGCTCTAGACCCCCGAAAGGTTCGACAGGAGTTTATCTGGATAAATAATGACAGTGTATATTTCATCTGTTTCAGACAAACTTCGGATTTTTTGCTACTATGACTGCTATTGGCTATAATACTGCCAAGCACATAGTGTTTAAGTGACGATAAGGCTGATCACATATCTTGTATTAAGTTTGATCGCCTGTGTATATGCCAAACCGCAGAAGTACTTGCAGCCAGGCCTAAGAATGGCTGCATCATCAGTTTATTTACAATGCGATTTACTCTGTAAATGTATCTTCATTCTTGTTATAATAGAGAGTTATATATCTGCTAAGGCTTCTGTATTTTTATGGCATTTAGATTCATTATTTATATGTCTCTTAATATTATAATGCTTGACGCATATACCAAAGCTATATTAAACTCTTTCCTTCAATAAACATTCTTTGATTAATTCATAAACTTTCTTATGTACGATTTATTCAGTGTGTGATGTAATCCACAAGAGTTCTACACTAATTCCCTTTTCTCTATTTTTCTAATATTAATGCTTGGCTTCTCCAATTAATATATTTATTAGTCATTAAGTTAGTTAGTCAAGCACGTTCAATAATAGAATCAATAATGATCAAGAAGTCAAGTTCATTTTCCTAAATTAATGTCGTGTAATATAAAAGCCCAGTTGTTAATTCTTATGTTGAACTTAACATGGTTGCCATTACTCTTATTTAGAAAGGAGGTGGCAACAAGGGCAGATGCATCCCTGCCAGTAGAATCTTCTTTACATCTACCACTAGATATAATACCTAGTGATATCTTCTAACGGTTAAGAGAGAAGTTTCTTCTTCTTCTTCAGCAGTCGCCTTTGCAGTTGATTTAAGTAAGGACTTGAGAGTGATGTGTTTCATGGGATGGATCTTATGATGTCATATTAAATGAATGCAGCTTCCACAGTGGGGAGAAATGTTCTTGTTGTCTGCAGCGATACAGTTCATGCAAGCTATAGAATTTAATACAAATACATATTTTTACTTAGCAAGATTAATGATGACAATACCCGGTTCATTTCTCAACGTTTTAATTTCAATTACAGACTATAACTCAGTTGCCCTAATACTGATATTAGGAATACCATGCTCCTTCCTCATATTAAAGACCTTGGTAGTTTTAGCACAAAGATAATTCAGAGGGTATCGTTTTGCACTAACTCCGTGAAGTTGGCTATATACTGCAGTCTCCCTAATCGTACTTTTCCACTATTGTTGGAGTTGTACCATCAAGATTTCTGAGCGCGTTTAGGCTATACTTTCAATTCTTATTAAGTTATGGTTTGGTAGATTTACTAAGATGTATGTAGGATTTAAAGTAGATGATGAGTTCGGAGTGCAAATAAATGGGTGGGGCATATCGTTTCCTTGTTAATATATTAGTTTTAGATGCAGATGCGATAAGTCCAAGTCGATTACATAATTCAACAAAGCTTATAGTTGTATTAGAGTTGGTAGAATTACCGACAATATGTTAAGTAAAAGGACACAAGTGCAAGTAATGTGACATTTTATTGTGGCAATGTTTTGCTCTTCAGGAGCTTTATCAAGCCGTTAAAAAGGCTCCTGGAGAGCGAAACGTTGCCACAATAAAATGTCACATTAGTTACACTTGTGTCCTTTAACCTAACAATGCTTAAAGTTATATATTTATGTGAGGTACGTAGTGCATTTAGAAGATCAGTAATTAATACTATAAATTATAGAGGATTGAGAACGCTTTGAGCCTAGGACTATTTTAGTGCTTCTGCTGCAGTCGTTCTTGTAATGACTAACAGCGAGTTCTAACTCTTCGTCGAACAATATCAATGATATGATGTGGTAATTATACTGAACCTGTAAATCAGAGGAAGGAATCGGACTCATGAACAAGATCTCCACATAATAGGTCATATCATTACGACTATCGTTAAGAGATTTGCCTTAAACGCGCAAAAAACACAAGCTTTCATTGGACAACGATTTAGTCTGGGCAAATCTCTTATTTTTCAGGAAAACGTTGTCCCAGTAAATACTTATTATGCATATTGTGTTATATTCAAACCTATCAACATTACGTTTGCTCATCCAGATTTTTTTTTTTTACTATATTTCCTTACAAGCAGTAATTTTCCCTTTCTGTTGTTGCCCTCTGACACCTGTGCGCAGGCTTCTGCACAGGCAGTAGCCATGAGTGCTTCTAACCTGGACGGCGTCAAACTCGCATTAAAACTTAACAACTTTCGTCCTGTTCGGAATGGGTTACTTGCATGGACAGATTAGATAGGGGGGGCAGAGGTAAGCAAGAAAGATGGAATATTCGAAAGGAGGAAAGAGAGAGAGAGAATTACGTAGAGCTCAGCAAGATGTGAGAGCCAGACTGCCCGAGGATTTGGAAAGATGTTTTGAATATTCGAATTAAGCCGAGGGAAGAAGGCAGGAGGGTAGAAAATAAGAAATGATGGAAAGAGGGAAGAAATGAGTTAAGGGATAAAGGAAGGGATAAAGGAATGAAAGAAATGAAAGGAGGAAAAGAAGCTGTTCATTCATGTCTTGGGATGTTTGCTTTTATATGTTCACCGTATGTAAGCAAACAGAAACATTATGAAAGAAAAAAAACTTGTCTTTAAGGGGGATGGAGAGTTGTCTTGATATCGGTGAAAGGCTTCTGATTCAAGGAACTGGAACTGCCTTACCCTTGGATCAAATCTGATTATCTCCCATTTCCCAGGCACTACACATTCCCTGTGAGAATAGTGCTCCACATAAGCATATTCTGAAAATCATTGTATAAAAAAAGAAAAGGGAAAATATATCTTAAAAGAGAATTTAAAATATTTAATGATAAGGAAATAAGGAAACCATTCCTAGGAATAGTATATTAATTTTCATCTTGTTGCTTAGGTTAGTTGGTTAGTTAATTTGGTTTCATCTGTTACTATACGAGGGGTAAGACTACTTGTAATGTATTCACCACCAGTAAAGAACACTTTAATCTCTAAGATTGGAACTAAAATAAACAAAGTGAGAAATATACACCTCTCGGTGCATATATTGCAAAAGAAGGATTCCAGCATACGTATAAGCTGTGTATCCAGACATATGCAACGTATGCACTTAAAACCCAAGGATAAAAATATTCACTTTTAACTTAATTTTTTCTTGGAATTTCTCTACAAACTTCCTTCATGCTAGATTACGATGGTTAGATTAAGTTGGGTAAATTAATTAGCCACAATTCTTGGCAAGCATTTTGGGGAGTTATAACGCCTAGAGGCTTATTACGAACACAAGAAAAGTTAGATGGCCTGTGATACCTGACAGTAAAGATGTAATACCAGCATGGAACGATCAGTAAAGCAATCTAACTAAAGTATATTAATTTAAAGGCAACTAAGTCCAACTAAAGTATTTTAATTTAAGGGCAACTAATTTCAACTAAAATATATTAATTTAAGGGCAAAAATTATACAAAATAGGGTATTTCTGAGCACTCGTGTATTCCATACCACCAAAGTTATATACACGTATTTACAGTATGTTTAATAACGTTTACAGACTCCATACCTTGTTTAAAGAAATAAGAGAGCACGAACGGGTATGCTCACTGCAGTTAGCTCATATACAGAGACAAAACTCAGTATGTGTTCACCAGTATGAAACTAATGAGTGAGTGACCTCTATACCTCGGTGAAGGTATATGTTAAATAGCATGGAGTTCAACACTTCACCCTAACTGGTTGACGTTAGCAACTGGCAGTTTATCCTTGATGTAGGCAGTGTCCCCAGCTCCTATATTAGGAATAAGCTACCAGGCTTTAAGTTGATTTGGATGCAGGATGAGTGGTATGATGATGCACACTAAGTAAGAGTAACTTGGTGCACGCTACAAAACCGGCAGATAACATTGAAAATCGCACTGTGTAAAAACCAAACTAACTTGAGTATCTGAGGATAAAACAGTTAATGATTTCAAACAAAAAATATCCAAGAAGATGATTCAACAACGGGGAGGAACTGTGGGGTGGCGGCAGGAGAACAGTGAAGGAGACAAAACTGTTTGAGAGCAATGTTGAGGGTAGTAGGACGGTATGAGGGCGAGGATGACGGCAGGGGGACGATGTAAGGGTAAGGCTGAGAGCAAGAGGATGGCGTAAGGGCAAGATTGAGGGTAGGAGGACAGTGTGAGGGCAAGATGGGAGCAGGTTTACATACCCTTTTTGAAATATTGAAAATTTGAAGTAATCAAGAGTTGGGGCAAATTCTTACCTTCGCAGCCTTTCCAAGATAAGTTTCTCTTCTCTCTCTCTCTCTCTCTCTCTCTCTCTCTCTCTCTCTCGTACATCATTGTAATCAATGGGAATTCTGAGGAAATAATTTAGAATTAATAAAAAAATATGATTCAATCATTTAAAATGCTCACTATGAATTTTAAGAAGCTATTTAGTAATTCTGGGAACCAATAGAAAAATCCCCAGAAACACCGTAGAAAAATAAGGAAATTCTATGGCTCTATTGTTTCATTCTGAGAAAAAAAGAATAATTAAGGAATTTTTAGGACACTTTCTGGGGATTCTGAGAACATCTAAAAAACAATCTACATCTGTACTGTGGTACTGCTAGGGAAGAAAATGGGAAATTTTATGAACCTCCTGGGGAGATCTGGGGAATTCTAAGTCCCTGTTGTTACTTTCCAAGTAGCACTAAAAAATTCTGAGGATTTGTTGGGAATTCTATGGGCTTTTCGTGGTATTTTGAGGAACAGTTAGAGAACTGTTACTAATTATTAATTGAAAATATCCATGTAATATTTTTAAGGTCTTTCTGTGTGTCTAGATTGTTATTGTAGAACTGATCTAGGAACCTGTTATCTATCCCCAAAACCATTTTGTGTTTAAAAAATCTGTTGATCCACAAAATCAGATTCTGTTGGTCTACAAAACCTGCTTTTTTTGTTTGGCAATTCCTGTTGTTGTTGGTCTACAAAATCTGCTGTTGGCTCTGGCGGTCTTGGCATTTTCGGTGCTCTAGAGAGGTCATGCATCCTTGCCTTCCTCCTCCTCCTCCGTCAACAGCACCTCGTGTATAACTTTTGAAGCAATAAAATACACTAGACACACAGTCTTTTACACATAAATAACTTTAGTTTATTCTGAGCTTAGAGGCAAAATTACAAATAAATCTTGTATAAGTAGTTATGATACACTTCACAAAGATTCAGCAGAGTATTTAATTAAGATTCCAAAATGTACAGCACGCTCAGAGATAGTTTTTTTTTTTTTAAGTGGAAACACTGGAGCCTGTTTGAGAGAAAGAAAATCGCCCCTCGCCACCAGCTGGCGATCTAGGCGCCCGAATATACCAATGATCGCCACTAGTTCTTGGTCTGCTAAACTTATTGTTGCTGGCCAGCGAAACCTGCTGTTAATGATACTTGGATGTATTGCATACCATTTACTAACAACGTTTTCCGAAAACACAGTTGTCTTTGTCAGGTCTGAATCAACAGTCCACTGTCTGGACGAGATGTAGTTAATAAAGGCATCCACTGCATCTGATTTATTCCATCTTCAACTCCAAACCCGTTGTTACCCTATGGAACCTCTCATTGGCCCACAAAACCTGCTGTCATCGGTCCATTAAACCTGTTCTTATGGTTCACACTACCTGTTTTGTTTTATCCTTAATAACTGTTTTTGATGGTATGTAATATCTGCTGCTTCGCGTGAAAAATTTGTTGTTGTTGGCGTTAAAACCTTTATTTTGGCCCACAAAATCTGCCATTGTTAAATCACACAGTCTGTTATTGTTGAATCACAAAATCTTCCGTTGTTGGATAAATTAACCAGAAGACTGATGCTGCTGCGTTAGTTTCGAAGTCACTACCAAATGGTGATATTTTTCGTGCTGTCCTTTTTTTTCTCTCTAGTTGCTTTTTAAGTAATTCAGCTGCAGTTTAATAATGAAGTAATGAAGCAATATTTTATTCAGTTTCAACGTTCGCTTTAAAAGTTATAAGATTAAGAGATATTTTAAAAAAATTTCAGCAGTTAATTTCTCTGTAGACATTTTAAACTCTTAAATTGTTTTTAAAGATAGTATTTTTTTTTTAATTTTAAACTCATATTCTAAGCTATTGTTTTTTTATGAAGCAGCTTAGACATTCAAGTATTTCTTTAATATGTAAACTTCTTTTTAATTCGGCTTATGTTTGGATTTTAGTGAAGAAAATTAACGCAAACCTCGTCCTCGTAAGACTAGATTCATCATCCATAGTTGTAGATTTACTTCATTATTTTGGAAACGTTTCGCTAACTTGGACATTGCACCTGTCCAACCATCTCACCTGTCCCAACATCTCACCTGTTCCAACATCTCACCTGTCCCACCATTTCACCTGTCCCACCATCTCACATGTCTTCAACTGTCCCACCATCTCACATGTCCTCACCTATCCCACCATCTCACATGTCCTCACCTGTCCCACCATCTCACATGTCCTCAGCTGTCCCACCCTTTCACCTGTCCCACCATCTCACCTCTCCCACCATCTCACCTCTCCTACCATCTCACCTGTCCCAACATCTCACCTGTTCCACCATTTCACCTGTCCAACCATTGCACCAGTCCCATTATCTCACCTGTCCCAACATCTCACCTGTTCCACCATTTCACCTGTCCCACCATCTCACCTGTCCCAACATCTCACCTGTTCCACCAGTTCACCTGTCCATCCATTGCACCTGTCCAACCATCTCACCTGTACCAACATCTCACCTCTCCCACCATCTCACCTGTCCCACCATCTCACCTGTCCCACCATCTCACCTGTCCCACCATTTCACCTGTCCCACCATAACACCTGTCCCACCATCATTATCGTGATCTTACACCATCATCATTAACTATTCTCGTCAATAATCATCAGTCATCATCAAACGTCAATCATCCAACTGGCAATAAAATGTCTACAGGGCAGGAAACAGTATACACCTCAAGACCTGTGACAAGAACTACCGAGTTTCGCCTCTCCTGAAGGCCGATTATATCGCGAAGAATCTGTGACTATAATTAACTATTCGAGAAATGATGAACGTCAGTTTTTACGTCTTCAGAGAATGCCATTTGGAAACATAAGACCCAATTGCCCCTGAACCAAGCAAAAAAAATTCTCGTATCTTCAGTTTTGATATCCAAAAAATTCTTGGCAGATTCTTGATTTTCAGAAATCATTCTTTCAAGAACGATTAAAATGTATTTTTTTTCTTTATATCGAGGTCTCAATCACCTCCTGAGCTTATTTGTTCACGGAAGACGCAAAACCTAAAATTAGTTATGCGTGTGTGCGTGGTACAGTGAAAGGAATATGTTGGTATAATCGTCATTTTTCTACCTCCGGTTGGAAAAAAAGATCAAACGTGATAACCTGCATAAAAAAACCGCATCTCACACAGGGATGAAGGATCGATTTCACCGCGATGTTTGGGAAGTGGGTCAGCTGCAGTTAGGATATTGGGTGCAAGGTTTATTAGTAACCAAGTTCGCTGTCTACCGTTATAAACCAGGTGTTTTGTGCAATGGTATGGATAAGGCAGACATAGTGAAAAAAAACAGAAATTCATTCACCTTACAGAATCGGTTGTGCGCTCGACTCTGCGCGTGTACCCACCTAGTTATGGTTGTAAGGGTTGAGTATGAGCTTCTGGACTTCATGTGTGCGTGTGCGGGCGGTGTGTGTGTGTGTATGTGCGCGTGTGTGCGTGCTCGTATGCGTGTGCGGGCATGCAGGCTTGCCTGCGTGGGGACGGGAGTGTTGGTGAGTGTTTTGTCTCCCGATCACATATGTATCCGAGACAAGGAAGTGTATTTGTACAGTTGTAACGAACATTATATTAATGGCACAGCTCTAAATGCAAAGCATTATATATGCAATTTTTAAATCACTTTACTAATTAAATAATAAATCACTCTAGTCATACAATGAATAAACAATTATTTTGCACATATATGAATACTTAACCTGGAGTGTGCGACCGTTTGGGGTTCCATATCCACGTGTCGTGAAGAATTAAAAAAAAATAGATGTTCGTGAATGCAATTGTATATTTATAGAGCATCCAGTCTATTTTCTCATTCTTAAATCAGGATGGAGATAGGAAAGAGACGGCGCCGCTGAGGACGTTACTCATCATGTGATCTTGCTACACTTATCTCACTGCTTGAACTTAATTAGGGCACATGTTATTGAACTTAAGGCACCTCATGCAGATGTTGCCCTGAAGATTTGGAGGCTGCAATATAACAATGTGCTGCACGAAATTTCATATGTGCATCTATGTTGCATCTCTAAAAACATTCACAGTGAATTTCGATGCACAACTGCATCGCTGCATCGCGTCGTATCATCATTCTCTCTCTGGCAGTCGCAAAGAAGGCAGAATATATATATATATATATATATATATATATATATATATATATATAAAGACGTGAAGCATAAAATTGTGAAAACACACGAAATAATCACCTCCCCTAGCTGGAGCAACTGAATGAAGTCCTAAGATGTCAACCAGTAGTTTCTCAGCAAATAGTTTGATTGGTTTGGAAACTTAAAATTTGAAAATTATTAGAAATTTTGTCGATCGCTTCTTGAAAATGAAAATGTCGACACTTGTTTGTCGATGACTGATGAATTCCGTTTCCGGGTTTTTAGCGGTCTTTGCAAACAGGACTTCAGATTCTGTGCTTAGATCCAGACAGACTTAAACTAAAGATTGCAGCATCCTGACAAAGTCAAGGTTTCGTTCGCCATTGGTATAGACTGCATCGATGGTCAGTGTTTTCTTAATGAGAATTATCTGCCTGTTTCACTGAAAGACTAAACGCTACTTGACTGTGCACGCAACCACACAATTTCATAAAGATGACCCACGTACTGTCAGAAATGATAAACAAACGAGGTCATTAAAGAGTGTCAAACTGTACTGAAACAATTTACCGATAACTTTCTGACCTGTCTTCAAGGACGAACGGAAGCTTCTTCAAGAGTTTTCTAACGCAATTTTGGATTATTTTTGAAGAATG
Source organism: Cherax destructor (assembly GCA_009830355.1). Lineage (NCBI taxonomy): Eukaryota > Metazoa > Arthropoda > Malacostraca > Decapoda > Parastacidae > Cherax > Cherax destructor. Next base: position 449,292 of record WNWK01000059.1, read on the forward strand.
CCTTGCGGCTGGTGAATAGCTCTTGATCCAAGAAAGCAGAACTAATCCTTCCTATCCGATTAACAAACCTGATTATTTTTCATTCTCTAAAAGCTGAATAACCTTCCGGAGTTAGCGCAACCTTATTAACCTTGCCTGCATAATTTTTAGACAAGGTTAATGTCGTTTCCACACCACAACCTCTAATCCACGATGGAGCATTCCTACACCAGGACCCCATCTTTGCGATGGTACATTCCCACTCATGTCACCCTACACCACGATGTGTTGAGGCCATCTAGCTAACTCGGGATATAGCTAGCGTAATTCCTTTCTTAATCAAATTGTTATATTCACAAAAGTGAAATCTCATTTTGTTACAATTATATTTTGTACTTGGTATTTGTTGCGTTTTTCTTATGATGTTTGTCACGTTTTATACATTGTTTTGTCATTCGTTATATATGGTTTTGGTTGCGTTTAATGCCTGCTGTTCATTCCATTTTATATATGATATTCGCTATATTTTATGCAGGGTATTAGCTATGTTTTATATACTGTATTTTTTACACTTTATACGTGGCAATTATAACTCTTTCCCCCTGGCAGTTAATGTGGTTTTCTTTTGAAGTGGTTTCTGAAAGTCCATTTATTTGAAATATATTTTTAATATCTGTGTAAATACAAGGAGAGCTGTATATATGCTTGTGTCCCATTTTAGGAATTAACGTATCTTTGAGAGGTGGTGTACAGGTGATAAGAAACCTTAATGGCCATCGCGAACTGAAATGAACTGATAGATTAACTCCAGTAAGAATGTCATGTAGCTGGTGAAGGTCGAGTAGTGCAGGAGAGACTATCATTATGATGTCGACTTTCCTCATCCAAGTTACACTGTTGAGAATTAAGTTGGCAAGTCAATGTTCACGAATACAGCACTTAGTGGTGAACCCATGATCATGTTAGAAGACTGTAGAAATTATAGTCGTAAGAGAAACAGGTAAAGTTATTGCATAATTCCACTCCTTCAGTTAGGTCAGTACGTGGAAGAGAGTTGAGAGTCTTCGCTAATTATTCGGTGCAAGGCGTCAGTGATCTGTACAAGGGACGTGATGACCAAATTAGCGATTTTCGTGAGTCTATAGGCCTGCTAAAAGAAGCCTTCCATTATATGTCCATTATATGTCCCACTCTCCTGCCAATATATTGTGTAACAAGGTATGACCTATTAGACTTGGGAAGCCTGCTGTGCAAGTGACGTTTTATGTGCATTAGGTTTCCAGTTTTAGTATCTTAGTAATCTATAATTTGTTGGTATTCCTATACAGTTTGCTGTTACAGAGCAAATTTTTTTAAGACCATCTTCAAGTTATAATGTAAAGTAGGAGTATGTCTATCAGCCATAAAAATAAGGAGACCTTAATAAACTCTGTTGTAGGGGAAAGTAATTGATAAAGCCATTTGCTATGTGTCTTCACCATTGAAAAAAAAAATTTTAGTTAAATGTTGTCTAATAAAGACTTGCTCTGCTAAAAGTGTCTTTATTGGGCCAGAAGCTTTGATTCTAACCTTGCAACGCAGACAAGTAACAGAGTATAAATAAATGAATACATAAACATTCATATTCTGGTCTTACCTTGGCCTACGTGTGGTAGGTAGCACCAGTTGCTAAATCATGACAAACACGTTGGAAGTTAAATCCCACAAACTTTCCAACTCTCACGAAATTTGGATCTACTTCCGAAGTTTGTGAAGTCGTTAATTAAACATAGTTGCTTTTTATTGCGAGCTTAACGAGTCTACTTTGCTTTCATACATTTGACGAAGTTATTTTGGTGTCATACATTTATCGAAACCACTTTACAAAAACGATGAAGCTACCTTTCTAACATCCTCCCGATGCTGGTCACCTTAACGCGGTAGTGAGGTTTCGGAAGTTTGTACCTGTAATTAGGTAGGGGCCCTCTGCTCTGGAAGAGGTACTACTCTCTGTACAGGATGTATGCCTGACAAAGAACCAAGCATCTCTTTCGGCAAAAAAAATGTAGTATATTTTCCTTTCCTTCCAGCAACAAGTGAACTTCTTAGTACGAAAACCTGCCCCAATCCCTAAAGTAGCTAGGGAACTCTGTTTGCTTCTTCGTCTACCAGCTACTCTTAAAATCAGCGTAAAACGATAATCAGGTAATTCCGTCCCTACGTTCGTTACTGGAGCGGATTTTCCTTAGTGTTCGCCGAATCTTACGTGATAGCGGACAGTTCGCTAATTATCACTTAGCAGATGGATAGAAGATGCAAAAACGCCATATTTCATAAAGCCCAATGGCCACTCATGATGGATTGTAGCTCCAAGGTGTCTAGGAAAACGTGGATGCTGTTGTGAACACCCCTCAACTGATGTACCTTGGTACCGGTGAGGGGCTCTTGAATCGAGATTGAATACCTGTTATTACCACTGTTGATTTAATGCTTTTCATTGATCAAAATGGGTCAACAATATGCGGTGAGGGTAGTATGAACACGTCTTTTGAATAACAGGTACTGCCGACGAGAAAGGTAAAATAAATCATGTATACAGTACCGACAAGATGAAGAATTAGACACATGTGCAACATCTGGGTACCTTTATTTGTAAAAATACCCAGGGTTTACACATGTGTGTAATTCGTCAGAAAAAAAATCATTGTGTAAACAAACATTTACTACAGATAATGAATGCTCTGTGGAGAGTTTAAAAGTTTTTTATAGGCATTATAAATTGGATAACACTCTACTCTGAGAGAAATGTCTTCTAAGATAACAACTCAACATCAAGTGTCTTCCAGAGAGAAAGTTTGAAAACAGCGTAGAGAGAAAGGGAATAGCTGAAGGTTTGTATTCATGAGTAAATACTTGTGCTACACAATATTAAAAGTACTTGAATATCCAGACTTATAGCGAGGAATTTATAGTAATCTCGAAGTTGTCCTAGATGCTGTTGGGTTTTTGATCGAAGGGATTAAACCTGACTGCCTATTACCCAGGCGCTTCCCCACGAAAATGAAGACAATGAACATGAGGTAGGCGGAAAAGATTTAGGCACTTTGGAAGAAGTACTTAATTTAAGTGCATTTGTGGAGTGAGTGCTAAAGACGTAAGTGTCATACATTGCCTGGGGAATGGGAGGAGCCTAAGCGTCGTTCCAAGAAAGGGGATGATAAGTTTAATTCCTTGGACGAAGATCCTCTCACAGGCATGATGGGGTGTTGAGGTAGAAGTGACAACATCAGGCACACCAGGAATGTAGAGGAAACGTAGCAGAACGAAGTGTTATACTTGAAAACGTTTCGCTCTTTAACGTATTTTTCACAATGCTAATTCAAAAAAACATATAGAAAAGATAAAGCTTTTTGTAAAGAGTGTTTTAAAGTTAAGACATGAGAGACCTTGATTAAATTCAACCTGAGCGAAAAGTTGCCTTAATAAAGTCTTGACAAAACTGGATTAAGCTTCTGAAAACGAAATATGGTCTTGAGAATTTTAGTGCTCATATACTGGGAACGTATAACCTCTGAATGCCGCAAATAAGACACAAGTGAAGAACCTGGGTGTACTTATTGCCGCAACGTCTTGCCTGTGCATCAGGCTTCTTCAGATGGATATAGACGAATGCTGAAGACAGTGGAAGTACCATCCGCAGCATTCGCCTGTATTCAATCGACGAAGACTGTTTTACAAGCGAAAAGCTTCAGCAATACAGAAACGCAACTATTGTATATGTATCATCTTTAACATGTCGGTATTGTATACCGTCAATAATATGTGTGATAGTACCTTCCTATGCTAGGGACTAATATAGTACCTCGTTTCAATGACTCTGTAAACTATATGCCTTGAACTGGCATAGTATTCCCAAATGTCTGAGATTGACTTTGTACCCCAGTATGCCGGGAATGACTTAGTGCCCTCGTATGCCTGGATCTGGAGATTACATTCAAATTATCAACAATGAACTCTGTATGGGGGTTGGGGTGAAGGGGAGGATAGGGGTGAATGTTTTTGTGGGTGGATATAGAAAAAGATTTTAGGGTGGTTTAAAGGGTAGTTATATGGATAGATTTTAGGGTGGATTAAGGTGTGGATTTAGTGATGGGTTCTTATAGTAGGGGTAATTGTTTTGGCTTCGTAGGAAAAGAAAGATCCTTTTATTCTTTAACATAAAACAGCATATATAGCTTATCGCAACCCAACACAGCATAGTGAACCCATACCACGGGTGGGATTCGAACCCGCGGTCACAGAGTCTCAAAACTCCAGACCGTCGCGTAAGCCACTCGTGCAATCGTGTCATTACGATTTCGTGAGTCACAACATAGTGATTCGCATGCTGTGAATGAGTGAAGTTATGTGTGGGGGAGATAACAGAAGGCGAACGTCAAATGTTACACGGAGGTCGAAGCTATGATTTTACGTAAGTTATAATATCACCTAAGGTCCTATTCTCAGGAGACAGCTTGGCAATAGTAAAAGACACAAATTCAGCATAATGTGAGCCTTTGCTGACGACGTTTCGTTCATGCAGTGAGCTTTATTAAGTCTGTGACCGTCAGCTAATCGTTGCCGGTCTCTGACTTGTCAGGCTTTTGTTGATTCTTGCTGAGTTACAGGAGTTTCTTGCATGTAAACTCTCTCAATAGGATATTGTTTTCACCCCTTTTGTATCTTTTTCTGTCTTTTATGTTCCTTCCCCTTTTTCCTCTCTAAGCCAACCCCCTTAATTTCTTTTCCACCTCTTCTTTTGCCCTTCTCCTTTCTTACCCCTTCTCTGCCCCCCCCCCCCCTCTCACTTTCCTCTCCTCACTTCATTTCCTCTACGCTTCTTTCTTTCCATCCCCCTCTCTACCCTCCGCTCACTACTCTCCTTTCTTCCCCTCTCTTTCTCCTCCCCTCTGCCTGCGATGTAGTCAACGTGTATAATAGAAGAAGAGAACCACGCAGGCAGGTAAAGAAAAGAGAACGCAATGGAAAGCGAAACAGAAGAAATTATACGATAGATCTAGGAGGAGAGCGAAGAGGATGAAAGCAGAGACAGAAGAAGAAAAGAGAAGAATGAACGTTATAGGTAGAGAAACAGAGAAGACAGGATGATCGCTTTCACTATAGAAAAGGAGAAAGAAGAAAATATGACCGCATGTGGTTTTGGCGAAGAGAAAGGTTGGAGAAAGATATAAAGAAGCAAAAGATAAAATGAACACCAACGATGCGGAGGCAAAATCAAGATGAACTCCGCTAATAGAGAAGCAGACAGAGGCAGAAGACACGATAAACGCCATCGGAATAGAAACAGAAGATGAAATGAAAGTGAACTGTTGCGTAGTAGAAATGTTAGACAGAATGAACGCCGACGGTATAGAAATGGAAGGAAAGATGAACACCGGCAGTAGCAAAGAAGAATTACAAGAACAACATGTGTACCAGAACAGGGAAGGAAAAGATACACTGAATAACGTCAGAAATGAAAGAACGAAGAATTAAGAAGGGCGACTGTGTGGACAGCGAAGAATAATGTGATAATGAGTCAACAAGTCATGCAAAAATAAATAAAATCTTGGCCAAAGAAATAGGAAAATCATCTTTAAAATCAGTAAAAAAATTGTAATAAACATACCAAAAATAGTAAAAGAAAAAAAAAAGGAATAGATGGCTTAAAAACAAGAGTACGCAAGGAACCAAAAGACAAGGAGAGAAAAGAGTTTAAAAAGCTGAAGGCAAAGGAGGAGAAAATGATAAAGCAATGTATAATGCGTAAGACAAGAGTGTCTGCAAGAAACTTTATTTTCAGAACAAGCAACAAGCGTCAAACATGTGTGGTTTTGTGTTTTTTTTTTTTTTTTTTGTGCGTAGAGAAGTGGATTTTGAAATCTATTATTCTTATCCCTGTTGGTTCCTGCTCTACGTATCGTAATCAGTGAATTTCATGATATAACAATAGATATATTATAATGAGATAAATAAGAAGTGTGTGGTTCTTTAGGATTTTCTTATACGAGTCTTTGTTGTGTAGTTTAAAAAAAATCATTTAGTATCAACGATACCTAAGTAAAGCTTGTTCTGTTAGATAAAAGGACACAAATGCACTAGTTACATTTTAGCCTCGTCTGAATCCTTCTACTTAATATTTTGTCGTTAATTCAATCATTATTACCTAAACTTCTTCATGTTTTCGTTTTACTCATAATTTCTTTCCGTCTCTGTTATGGTTTGATGGAGTTTCTGAGCAAAACTTCTCCTCAATATATACCGTAACCTAGTATTCACGTTTCTTATTTACATTCATTTTATTTAGTACGAGTATAATCTCTTGACTATTAGAAAAGAAACGTCAACAAATGGTTTGCGTTAACATCGTTCCCACAAATTTAGAAAATATTCTATCAACCCAAAATGTTTTAAATGTAAAGGTTGTATTTACCGCTGATATAACCTGTAAAAAAAAATTCAGATAGAGAATAACCCTTCAAAAGATACTGTAATCTACAGTATACCATGTAAAGGCTGGAACTCGTTTTACATCGGATAAGCAGCATTAAAAGAGACAAGCTTACAGGAAAATTTACAGATATTGGCATATGTTGTTTTTTTCTATACGAGGCAGTCACAAAGTATATTTCATTTGCTGGAAAATCCCAGAAATATCCGAGTCGTGTTTCTACAAGAAAATCTGCACATCTGATTGTCTTATTTTTCCACTCTGAGCACCTGTAAACAGTTTCGAATCTCATATTCAGCCTCTAACGCCGGTCATTTGCCGGTTCATCAGAAGGTCCCGATTGTTGATTATCGCTGTAAGTTTATTTAGGTGTAGGTACACATCAGAACAATAATCATACCTAGTAACAAACGTATAAATTACCAAGGATGATCCAAAAAAAGAAAGTAATTTATTGTCAGAGCGGGAACAGAATGCTTATTCCTAGCCCAATTCTTTTGATCAAGTTTAACTGATAGACTCTCCTTGTTTCAATAACCTCAACTGGAAGATTGTTCTTTTGCGAAGAAAATATTGCGAGATGGTTTATGGAGACTGACATGGCTTGTACGTGTGTCTTGTACTGTGCCAGAGATGAACAGTTAGCGGATTCTACGCAGAGATCAGCAATTACTAGCGAAGATAAGATAAAACAGTGGTCAACATAAATAAGAGGATATAGTAAGGTGTTCGGTCACTAAAAGAAAAAAAATCTTTATTTAGCCACTACTAAACGAAATAAAATTGATAAGTAGTTTAAGTAGCAGATATTAATAAAATATTTTTAGATTTTTTCTTGGGTGGGCGAGCTACCTACGCAGTGCCACTCATCCTGGGAGTAAACATACTGCCATTAAAGACTATATTTTAAGCCCTTATAGTTAACATGTCAACTATACCGGTTAAAATACAGTTAGGCTTATCGCTGTCATGTCAACTATAAGAGCTAACTAAAATATCATCAGTTAAGGTTCCATGTTACTGCATGTGTGCATCTTCGTGTCAATATCCTATCATCAACCCATAATTGAGACGCCGTAAGCGACGTAAATTCTAGTCTTGACAAATATAAGTTTACTGATTATTATTTACTAATTGCCATAAACTCCGCATTTTTTTTTTTTTGGGCGAATTTTAATAAATCTTGACAACGAAGTGCGTATATTGTTCAAAAATAATATTTATATTGTTCAAAATTCCTGTATACTGTTGCATACTAATAGAATGTTGGAATGTGTTTATCTTTCTATCCACACAACGTAGCTACCACACATATATGCACGTAATCTAAACGAATTCCGTTTTTCTTAACATACAAACATGTTTGATGCAACCCAGTTGAAAGGCTGTATGAGTTATATATATTTTTAGACGTCCTCTCTCACTATATACATACTCATGATTGCGTTTGTATATTATTTATTTTTCTGCATTATTTCTCAAAATCTGCCGTCAGTTTTCTTTCCGTGTTCTTATTCGCACCAATTTATCCCCCGTTTCATTCAGTACAGTGCTAACATTAGAAGGCCACCTCACACATTACACTAGTACGATGTAATTTTCTAACAAATCCTTCATTTCTTCTTAAGTTCTCCATAATATTGTTGAAGATATTACGGGAATTTAGAGTGAATAAGAGTGACAGTCTGAAATACAAGGAAGTCAAATCTTGCCTTCCCCACAACCTCACTAATCAATTTAAGAGCAATTAAATTTGCCTGGGGCGACGATAATAAATCCTGGACTTTTACAGGCATTTCAAAATGTTTGACTAACTGCAGTAACATTACTTTCAAGAAAGTTTCCTCAAAGATGGTTCCTTGATGCCGCTGAAGGGCTCTTGATCTATGAAATTGGACCTCTGCTCCCATGGCAGGCGGCGCCCACGTAAACACATGATGTGTTGGGACGCGTGGTGGTCAGCGAAGCTGAATGCCTCCCATTTCCCCAACACCTCTACGGGTTTGGTGCTTTCCCCATGAATGTAGTAGTAATAATAATAATAATAATAATAATAATAATAATAATAATAATAATAATCATAATAATACATGTATCTACAACACCATAAGATTCAGTGACAATAATGGCTAAGCGCTCACTCATTACTATCGACTATATACCTGATTTTCTCATAATGTTTAATGAGCTTTTCATATATCTATCGTCTTTTGCCCGATACAGTCCTATAATAAGAAAAAATAAGAAACGATGCATAGGTAGCCGTTTCTTAAGGAATATTCATGAGATTGACTATTTAAAAAAAAAAACTACTATTTCCGAACTTTTAGAAGATAAGGGTAAGTCCTGCCGATCGTTGATGAAGGTAATAATGCAGATGGTCAAGAGGAATACTCCTACTATTCACTTCGAGATAATATTATTACATTATAGTTTTATTTAAGCGCAAGGTGAGATAAACAGCTTTCCTACCTGCACTCATCTAGTTACATTTGAGCATTGCTTAGCAACAACGCCATGTGATTAAAAATGGTGCTTCTTCGGTCTTACACTATACATAACAAGCGTATTTTTACCAACTATTTAAGCAATATTCGTGTATCTCTCGCTGGCAGATTTTTCTCTCTAGTTTATGGAATATGGATAATAACCAAGTAAGTTTATCAAATTTTTATTAAAGTAATCTAACATTATCTAAAAACATCGTTATTGTCTCCTGAAATTGTTTAGGAAAGTCTTATGTAAACTAGTTAGAAAACAATCGAAATATTTTGTGGCCGGGTTGTATTAGGCAGGGTGATAAAACTAACGACTTGTCTTTAGCCCTTTTTATCTGACCAGTTATTCAGTGAATTTTCGAAGTGAAGACTGTTCTTGTTTCGACATCCTCTTGTTTCGACTGTTCTCGCTTCGATGGCCAATGTGGAGTAGCAGACCGTTCTTCTTTCTACCTCCTCGGTGGGGTAGTAGACTGGCCTTGCATCGACGGCCTTTGAGAGGCAGTAGACTGTTCTTGCTTTCGACTCCTCATTAAAAAGATTGTTTTCACTTCGACGGCCTCAGTGAGTAATGATATAACTAAATTATTATGTAAATATTGTAAGTGTTTTATTAGTTTTACAAATAAAAGAGCAATAAGAGTAGCGACTCTCAACCTAACTATTAAGGACCATCTATGACGCTCCACCTGTCATAGCATAATTGCAAATTCAAGCATTACCCAGCGAAGGAATGAGAGAGGAATCCGATAATAACGTTAGTGTAATGTCATAATAAGTGTCCATGGATTATTTAGCAATTACACTGCCGCATAAGGGAACAATGGGGGTTTACGAATGCTGAGCTCACTATGAAAAGACAACAGTATTTGGTTCACGAGTTTTTTGTATGGATGTACTGATGTGTATGTGAAAAAGTAATGCCCGTGATGTTTTTGTAAATAAATATCATTTTCCAATTTCTCCCCCTCTCTCTCTCTCTCTCTCTCTCTCTCTCTCTCTCTCTCTCTCTCTCTCTCCTCTATATAAAATATAATAATACGCAGCTTCACGATTATGTAGATAAGCAACACTGATCTACATTTTCTTACTATGTCGGAGATGGACATTTGTTAGAGAGACCAGAGGTCAGCGACTACTTTAGGAGATTAAGAAAGGACTTGTTGTTACCAGAGGGAAAAAAAAGAGTAGAGATGAGCGGTTACCTAAGAGAATGCAGCAGAGATCAAAGGCTGTGATCAACGGGAATGACAGAAGACAAAGCAGTAATCAGCTGTTAATAACATAAATGCCTATGCAAAGCGGTAACAAAGTTAAATAGCATGGATGCGTTTCAAGATATACAGTACTTATAGAAACTTCCTCTTCATAAACTATACATTGGCGTCCCTCTCCTGTTGTTTCTTTACTAACCTGCCACATACACGGCAGTAGTAGTAGAAGCAGCTTTGTTGTCAATCTCCTCAAGTCTGAGGGTTGAGAGACTACTGCTTCAAGAATTCTACTACCTCTTGTATTCGACTGAAGAAGCCTGATGGTCTGGCGAAACGAGTCTGCAACAGAGATACCCAACTGCCTTATTCATCATTCTGCGTTCAGTAGTTTGTTATCTTACTACTATCCTTCCCTGCAATATGTTATTCTTATTTTGTAGAACCGATCGTGTTTTAGTTGCCTCCGAATATAGTCATGAAATAAGTTAATAAGTATTAGTTAATTGCATTGTCATAATCCTTCAGTCACTTGCGCTGCTGCCTGATAATTCTATTTGTTTTGGCATGCATGGCTTTCTTTGTCACTCCCGATATTACAAAACTCACTTCCTCGCACTTTAAATTAAGTTCGAGCAGGTTCATGGGACCAGTGGAACATATAACAGTTGTCTCGCGGGGCTGCTTCTACTTATCCTCGCGAGTGTTGCTTCTACAGATCTCTTCAGAATCAAATAAAATAAAATCCTTTATTTCTTGGTACAATAAAATGGGTAGTTTACATGTAATAATATATTTCGATGCACAAAGAAAGACGCTAGAATACATGAGCATTTCGGGAAGATACGCCCAAGTCGGTGAAGTATTCGTGAGCCAAGAGGAACTGGAGCTACCTACATGATTACGGCTATCCTCCCAATAAAAGAGTAATAATAATAATAATAATAATACACAACCCGCACATAATGAAACTTATAACGACTAGTTAATGGTCCAAGTCTTATGTTCTTGTTATTATTGCATTGTTCCAGTCACTGTATTATGTCTTTTTCTTGTTATTCAAGAATAATAGTCTCGTCCAGATAGTTGCTTCAACTGTCGTGGGAACACAGTGCTTGCTGTATGTCTGCTTTGGCTGGCAGCCCATCCTTGTAGTGTACTTAACGAAAGTTCGTGCTGTGACGAATTAAACGAAGAAGTTATTTTCCTCCCGTTTATTGTAAATTAAATGGGAGGTTATTTTAATTAATTTAAAGTAAGCTAATTTAAAATTAATACTTCTTAATTTTAGTTTCTGCTTATATCATTTAAACGAAAAAGACGGACATGAGCGCTTTAGAAAACGAACGTTACATCTTGATAACGAATAAGTCGTCGCAGTGTAAGAGACATGCTATAACATGTGTTAAACATGTCGAATATGACGCAACTGTTCTTTATGTAACTCACTTCACACAGTATACATGGCTAGTGGGAACTAATTATTATTATTATTTTGACTTTTAATTATTCTTATGATAACACTCAGCATATTCATTGGGGAAATGCTGCACTCGTAGGATCATACAGCTCAATAAGAATGATTAGATTTGTATAAGAAATAGCATGAAGCTTCATATTCTTGAATTAAGAGGTCTTGTCTAGCATCAAGCCACTTTCCTCTCACCCTGGGAACGAAGCAATTTCTTCTTAAGTAGTCTTGTTGGATAAGAGAGTAACATTGCCAGGAGACTCCAAGATACACAAGTACGGCTTAGATTCTAGTGTTTCAAGAATTTCAATAGTCGGTCACATGCCCAGAAATCCCTGCATGTGTGTGTGCTGGTCGCTTGAATTTGTATTGGTTACAGTGGTGAAGAATACTATTGGTTATGCTCTATTCGTCCAAGAGTTTATGTACTAGCTAGTTACATTTAAAAAAAAAATGCTTTAAAAATACATGAAATTTAAAAAATGCATAAAGGAAAGAAAGTGCAATATTGTCGGGAGAGGAAACCTAAATTGAGGTACAATTTATAGAAATAAGATGTTTAAGCTCTGAAAAACAACCCACGTAGCAGGAGAGAATGTTGAAACTGAGAAAATTAGAGGATAAAGGTAAATTAATGCTAAATGTTTTGGTAAGTGTCAAATAAACCTACAATTTCTTTTTCTCTCTCTCCCTCTTGTTTTTATTACGTTTTTTGGAGACATGGAAAGACGTGTTGCATCTGCGCACTACCAATTAGACCAGAGGCAGAAGACAAGGCCGATGAGCGGAGGCATCAGGAATACGACGCTACGAATTCATGGGACACGAGCATAATCAATTCTTTCGCGCTGTTCGCTATTTTGCGGACCCACCGTTCTCGCGCTAGCTGACTACTGGGCTCCAGACCACCTCCCGCCTTCAAGGCTTCTCCTGCTGGCGATTCTTAATTATTCCTCAGACTTAAGAAGCAGAAAGTGAGGGAGCGGGGGAATGCTTCAGAAAATGCGTTTCTTGGTGTGATTTTTCCTTTCTCTCTCTCTCTCTCTCTCTCTCTCTCTCTCTCTCCTCCTCTCCTCTCTCCTCTCTCTCTCTCTCTCTCTCTCTCTCTCTCGTAGCTTCGACAAACCATCTTTCAGACTTCTCTTAGCGCCACCTGCCGTTGTCGAGTGACCACATTTGAGGCTCCCGTCTGAGAGGTAATGGGTTTAATCACCAAAAGGAAGAAGGGCATACAGGTGAGTACCAATAGGAAGTGTGTCTTTCTTAAACTTAGGAGACGGAGGATCAAGCCTCGACCACGTCCTGTGCTGAATGACCCACATGCGTTTTGCGCCTAACATGAATTATTATTATATTATTACCGGATGGAGGATCGAGCCACCATCGTTTGACACAATTATTTAATTACACATATTTTATTTATCTGAATTATGTAAATTTTATTGAAAAACTATTGACTTGTTAATAAATTCAGACTTCATTTTTTTTCTCTGTTTCTTTGTACATAGCCAGTTCGTAATACGCGCCCCTTCAAGGTGGGGAGAGAGGGTGCCTTGAAACAGATAAAGAGCTCTTGATCAAAGGATCAAATCACCCATTCACCAGGCACTGTATAGCCCTACGCAGGGGTTTCTGTTTCCATTTTTTCACACAAGGCAGGTCTTTACTAAGTCAACTACATGTCCCGGGATTAGTAGTTGTGGCCATTTAGCTAATTTGCTATATCAGGCATGTGTTTCTGTCTCTCACCGTCTCGCTGTGGCAGCCATGGATCCCCATCACCACATCCCCCACTGGCTAAGCCTGATATGAGTTTAGGTCACCATTCTCCTTCTGGCGGTGCTAAGAATGTTCCCGTCACTATATTTCCAACAGGGTCACTATATTGTCCACTTACTATGACATTCATTTGTTTCTGTCACAATCTCTCTCATTCCCTAAACTAGACATATATATCTTTCTCTGTATCTCGCTCACTATATTAGTCGTGGATTTGGATCTCGTATCTCCCCCATTTGCTCTAACAGATATTATCTCCAAAGCAGAGGCAAGAAATGAAAAAAAAGAAAGGTAAAAAAGCTAAATTTATTGACACAGGAAGACTTGGGGGGTAAATAAAATTATGCTTACAGAAAACGTCTCCTCTCCCTCCACTCTCCTTCCTTCCTTAAGTGAGGTGCTTGGATACCGGCGAGGAACTCTTGATCCAAGTAATTGGACCAATTATTTTCTTGGATCGAAAAAGAGATCCTTCCATTACACAATCCTGTACGAACCATATGGTTTTAAAACTTCTCTATATATAATAATATTAATGATAATGACTATCCCTAGTCCGAAAATCCGGTTGGCACTAGAGAGAGAGAGTGTGTGTGTGTGCGTGTGTGTGTGTGTACTTACCTATTTGTACTCACCTATTTGTGGCTCTAGGTGTCGATTCATAGCTCCTGGGCCCGCCTCTTTGCTGGTCGCCACTTGGTCCACACCTTCCCTGCTCCATGAGCTATATCGTGTGTGAGTGTGTGTTTCTGGGTGCTAAACACATCCCCACAACCCTTCTTTACCGTCATTATTCCTGCGAACAGTCCAGTTTCTCCCCTACTGAATCTGTTCGCCAGACCTCCTAACCCTTGGAATTAATGCCCCTATCTAATTTGTGTCTGAGAAGGATGGGATTCGAAACTCCCTCCAGGGTCTATTTGCTTAGTTGGATATGATACAGAATAAAAAAAATAAAGAGATTGGTTATATTCTCTCCCTCTCGCAGTTTTTATCCAATACACATGCTCTCTCTCTCTCTCTCTCTCTCTCTCTCTCTCTCTCTCTCTCTCTCTCTCTCTCTTCTCTCTCCTTCCTTCGTTAAAGGGAATTTAGATATTAAGGATCTGATACACCATCAGACATTAAATGGGCATTTTTAGCACCACATTGATAATTCTGATATATTCGTGCAAAACTGCCAAATGCAGACATTTCTTTAGTCATACATGTCTTTCTGGAGTCATGAAGACATTTTGAGAGTCTGTAGACATTCCTGGAATCCTACGAATATTTATGACATTATAGAATATATCAATGATATAAAGAACAGAAAGGTATAACACCGTGACTGGAACAATACACAAATTACCCGCAAATAGGAGAGAGAAAATTATGACGACGTTTCGGTCCGACTTGGACCATTAACTAGTCAATGATTCAAGTCGGACCAAAACGTGCGGGTTATTTGTGAAAATATCTCAGATATAATGTATTTTTAACATAACGCAGGTGTTTTTCACGCAATTTCGGTTTTTCATCGCGCCAGAGAGGCTTTCTTGTGACCCAATGAATATTCCTGACAAAATCCGGGAATTGCAGACACCAACACCTACATACCTGGCCCCCCAGGTAATTAGCACCGGTCAGGCATTGCAGGCACCACAAATGTGCTCATCACACTACACAAGCATTCACTGATGCTCAAGCAGGTATTCGTAGCACCTCGAGCATTCCTGACAGTGTTGACGACGCACATGTAGTGTTATTTACACATACAATTCTGACGCTACACGACATATATGTTCTCAAAACCATAACACCAAAAACTGTAAATATGTCTGTATACGTTGCATTCGTACTTGTAGAAATAAAGATTTATTATTATTATTATTATTATTATTAGTAGTAGTAGTAGTAGTAGTAACTGACAGCACATAACAATGTCCCGGAAACCACACATACGATCTGATCACCTTAAATATATAAAAGAAACCCTCTATGTTTTATTGACACCACATAAGGTTTCCAAACACCATACATGCAGGTCTTTGACTACCCAACGTACTATTAATATACAAGCATTTTTGAAACCCTGATGACCATTTCTGACGCCATTCACGTACTTTTGGTACGATCCTGACACTAGACAACATTTCTAACGTCGAGTCCAAATGTAGTACTGCCAACGGTAGTGAATAAGAGAGACATTTGTGAAGAAAGCTTTTACTTGGACAACGTTTTAATCTGTTTAGATCTTTTATCAAGCGGTGACTCATAAATGTCCTAAGGGATCGAAACGTTTTCTTAGTCAGGCCACTTTCTGCTAACGTGTCTTTAATTCGCCATTTCAGACTTAATTCATTTATCAGTTGTTAAAGTGATTCTTTTACATTGTCATATCTTTACACTCGCAACATCTTTAGAACATATTACTATTACTTTTTAATTAGGAGTTATTATACCACATGTTTAAATAGCAGAGGTAAAAAAATTATTGGTGATTTTTAACTCAAATACTATAATTATTTACCCTTCGGGATTCTTGACACACTGCTACGCGTAAACATTCCATCTTACTCAGGACTTTGTCGACTGCGGTTTAGCAGCAGTTATACTGAATGCCATGGGCTCGTCACTCAGTGCTGTGGTCGCTAACTTATGCATGGAGCACCTAGAGGAGGAGAGATTGAAACCATATACCAGCCAGCGTCACGAGGTTAAGGTATAAACAGAGAAGGATCACGGTCGGCTGGCTTCGAACTTACGAGTGGAGAGTGGCATAGCTTCCCTGCTGACTGCGATCTTTCGTTTATTTCTGTGTGGTGAAAAGATTAAGGAACGTTGACGATGTTTTGTGCATCGCCCTAAGGCACGCCAACGCTATATAACTCGTAAACAACATAAAACTCATAAGAACTCCTTAGAGCTTTCCGTTAAGTTCACCATGAAAGAGGAACATAATGGCCGCCTACCTTTTCTAGACGTCCTACTCTGTAAGAATAACAAAATGGAGTTCAAGGTCTAGAAACGACCAACCTTCAGCAATTCGTCTCACACGCCAGCGCACAAACTAAGATGGGCATCATAAGTGGTTTCTTTATAAGGGTCATGTTATTTAGAAGAAAATTGCAGTTACATATACATAATTTTCTCCAAGCTCCATTACCTGGAGAACTTTATTACTGAGTGTACGAGAAAGGCAGGCAGGCTTACTAATACAGCTAGACAACATCTCGCCACGGCGAGATTCATCTTTATGCCTGTTAACCGAACTTCTGAGAACATTTGCAATTGTAAGGCGAAGAGTTATACCAAAATAGCATATCTTTCTTCCAGCGTCATTAATTCTAGTAGTTACTAAAAACAAATACAATGAAACCAGTGCCGGAGTTTATTGCATGTGGGTCATGTGACAAAATTTATGTTGGTAAAACTTCAAGAGGTATAACAATGAATCTATGATGATAGCTACGCTTCCTAGAGGGATGACCTAATGCTCGTGTCATTCACAGCAACATTTGTGGACATCTAATGGACTTCAAGAATGCCAAACTGGACATCAGGGAGTATGATCCTCGCAACAGACGGCATTTAAAGTCATCACTCATTGCTACTAGCATCACTACAACTAATGCAGGGAGTTTCTAGCTCAACGTAATTTACCGAAGCTGAACACAGCCATCACCTTGTCCCACCCATTTCCCTCCTCTCAATACACCTGGCAGCGACTCACCTGGAAATAAATGGTATAAAATACCGACACAATGGAAAGATAAACACATAAGCAGTATAATGTGATCCTTTATTGACAACTATCACAACTATCCTTTATTAAACTATCACACTACTTTGAAGACTGTCACATGCAGCTTTCCCCACCTGACCCAGCATTCTCCACCTGACTAAATCGTATAAATACCCTTGTTTCTTTTATCCAGGTAGATCTGTTTGTGACTCGATAAAGCCCACTGCGTGGGCGAAACGTTGTCAATAAAGGATCAAATTATACTGCTTATGTGTTTATCTTTTGACTCTCACCTGACCTCCGCCACTAAAAAACTCGTGTCTTTTATTCTTTGTACTGGGCTACACGTATCCTGAATATATGCCTTCATAACGCATACGTATTTTTTCACATTTAGTTTGTGCGTATAACGCCTCTTCATGTTTTGCTCTTTATGCCTGGGCTTTTGATCGAAAAAACTGGACTTATCCTCCCCTTCCATGTTCCCTTCGTTATCCTGCATAACAACATATACACTCGCCCGTCCCATACAGGTCCGTCTCATGTCCAGCCTACCCATCATTCTCCACCTGACTCTCCACCTTATTTATATTCTAGTACTCTTTACCCAGATACATCTCTTTGTGACTTGATAAAGCCAACTGTGTGGGCGAAACGTAGACAATGAAGGATTGTATTATACTGTATTTGTTTTTATTTTTTCCAGAGTGTCCCTTATCCTGTTTAATGTTCTATTTTCTTGTTCTCTATATTCATCATGCTTATGTTTTCCATCTTCTATTACATTTTTCCATTATTTTTGTTATCAACGTTAATTTAATGTTGCTATAGAGACTGTTACCCTTCGTTAATTTCTTACTCTTTTATTTGTAAGAGTACCTGCGGTCGCTGAGTTACTCATTTCAGTACTGCGGTCACCGTTTACTATGTTGCAGTAGTAACTACGGTCACCGTTTACTATGTTGCAGTAGTAACTGCGGTCACCGTGTAATATGTTGCAGTAGTAACTGCGGTCACCGTGTATTATATTGCAGTAGTAACTGTGGTCACCGTGTAATATGTTGCAGTAGTAACTGCGGTCACCGAGTACTATGTTGGAGTAGTAACTGCGGTCACCGTGTACTATGTTGTAGTAGAAAATGCGGTCACAGTGTATTATGTTACAGCAGTCTCTGCGGTCACAGTACCATGCTGCAGCAGTAACTGCGGTCAGTATGCACCTTGCTGTAACAGTAATTGCGGTAACAACGTATTGCTGTAACAGTAACTGCGGTTACTATGTACCTTGCTGTAGTAGTAACTACGGTCACTATATACCTTGCTGTAACAGTAAATGCGGTCACTATGTACCTTGCTGTAACAGTAATTGCGGTAACCACGTACTTGCTGCAACAGTAACTGCGGTTACTATATACCTTGCTGTAGTAGTAACTACGGTCACCATGTACCTTGCTGTAGTAGCAACTACGGTCACCATTGACCTTGCTGTAGTAGTAACTACGGTCACCATTGACCTTGCTGTAGTAGTAACTACGGTCACCATTGACCTTGCTGTATTAGTAACTACGGTCACCATTGACCTTGCTGTAGTAGTAACTACGGTCACCATTGACCTTGCTGTAGTAGTAACAACGGTCACCATTGACCTTGCTGTAGTAGTAACTACGGTCACCATTTACCTTGCTGTAACAGTAACTGCGGTCACTGTGCACCTTGCTGTAACAGTAATTGCGGTAACCACGTACTTGCTGTAACAGTAACTGCGGTTACTATGTACCTTGCTGTAACAGTAACTGCGGTCACTGTGCACCTTGCTGTAACAGTAATTGCGGTAACCACGTACTTGCTGTAACAGTAACTGCAGTCACTATGTACCTTGTTGTTACAGAAACTGCGGTAACCACGTACCTTGCTCTAACAATAACTGCGGTCACCATGTATCTTGCTGTAACAGTAACTGCGGCCAACGTGTACCTTGACGTAGCGGTAACTGCGGTCACTGTATACCTTGCTGTAGCAGTAATGCAGTCACCGTGTACCCTGCCGTATCTGTAACTGCAGTCAGCGTGTACCTTACCGTACCTGTAACTGCGGTCACCGTGTACCCTGCCGTACTGTAACTACGGTCACCGTGTACCCTCTTGCTCTAACCGACTGCAGTATACAAAATTCCAACACGATATATCTTCCAGCTGTATCTTACAGTAGCAATTGTTTAATAAATCCTCATGTATTGTTGTTGTAAGACTGTGAAATATGTTTGTATGTGAAACATAAATCTGTGTTTTTGTGTGTGTGTGGTTTTTTTTTTGGGGGAATTTTGTAAGGTTTTGTAGAGGTGGCGTTGTAACAGTTGGTGGTCTCGTAGTATTCGCTGTCGTCACACTTCTTTTAGCACCGTTGTACCGTTTGACGTTTAAGAGGAATCTAACATCGTCGCTTGTGTTGTGGATCTGTTGTAGCAAGTAATATTCTCGTAGCAATTGATGTTTACGTAGCTAGTGTCGTCGCTCCTATTGCAGCAATTGTTTAGGTAGATATTTTCGTCGCTCCTGTTGTAGCAGTTGTTAACGTAGATATTTTGTCGCTCCTGTTGTAGCTGTTGTTCATGTAGATATTTTCATCGCTTCTCTTGTGACCCTGCTGTAACAGCATAAATTACCGTAGTATTCACTGTCGTCACTTCTGTTGTAGCCCCCCATTACTTTCACCTTTTATATATTTAACGGATTTTAGCGCTCCTCGCCGACTGCCAAGTTTTCACCAACCATTTATGAAACTGGCACTGAATTTAGGGAACTGAGAATTTTGTTTACAAATCTTCTGCAACGTTTTCTGCCTCCACATACAATAAACACTTCTAGAAGGGGTTTCGTGGACACTCCCGTGACTATATATTCCACACTTCCGTAGGGGTGAGGTTAGTGGTGCTATTTCATTCATCAGGATAAATGGAGAAAATTTCTTCAGACGCTGTTCTTAGCTGTTATGATGACCCGCTGGGTATAAATTAGAAAATTAGAAATAGTTTGTGAAGCGCCCAAATTGTGTGGGTCTTTTGGCGCAAGGAGTGGCAGAGGCTTCATCCTATCTCCTTTATCTGCGATACTAACACCCCTCCTAACTTTATTTTTGGTCATATGTCTGAGGAATTTCGCTAATTTATTTGGCTATGCCCGTAAGATGTAACATGTGAATTTCTTCACACCATCACGAACAATTCAGATACGGGAATTTTATTCAAGATGAGAGAAGATACTGGTCAATTATGCTATGGAAATGTTAAATACTAAAGAGGAGAACTGATAAAAGATTGCTAAAATAAATCGTCTTATAAAAATATTTTATATTTATGTTTGATATAATTTACATGATGTAAAAATGAATTGATACTAAAATACAGATATTAAAAGCCATATTTTCCTATTAGGTTTCCATATAATATATGAAACAATTAAGAATTCTTATTCTAAGGATCATGGAGTAGTCGATCTAATCATCGAACTAAGAGTCGAAGACGGCCACAGATTTTACACCTCAGACTCAAAGATAATCAGTTATCAATGATTTACCCGATATTATCGTCAATACGTTTCTGATTAAAAGAGATACAAGTACTTAAGTTCGTAAACATAATGAATTTACCACATATATCAGACTTCAGAAAATACTACAGACAAATTTTCAGCTCACGACAAATCAGCGGAAACAAGTATTGGTCTTAACAACTATTTCCAATTACCGTAGAAACAAATGTATCACCACGAAGTAACAAACTACTTAAAAAAAAAAAAAAAAAAAAAACTTTTTCTTAAGAGTACCTGGAAACTTTGAAAAGCCGTATTCATTTTATCCCTTACTAAAACTATTTAAAAATTAACCATAGCAGCATTTCCTCAAGAAACATTTACGTCTTGTTCTTCAGACTTGCTGCGCTGTTGAAATAAGGGCCAGGAAAAATCACCTAATGCGGGCTTTTGTCATAAAATAAATTCAATAGTGATGTAGGCCTTATGGAGGATGCATGACAAAGCGGTATCACTGCTTTGCGGCGCTGGGAACAGTGGAGTCTACGAACTCAGGTACAAAGTTATGGGTAGACACTGGTAAAAAAAAAAAAAAACGCTGTCGTGCAGCGCTGGTAAAGATAGTGTCTAAGAACTGAAATACAAAAGGAGATGTGCAAAAAAATAAAATGAAATACAGCTGCTGGCGAGAGAAGCTTAGATAGTAGTATCTGCCAACACAGATTCTGAAGATAAGGACGTTATTGCGGCCAAAAGGAACAACCTTTTGCATACGGTATCTAAGAACCATTATAAACGTGGGGTTAACATTGAGGTAAAAAACCAGCTGCTGACGCTGACAAGCTTTTTTACAGATACGAAGATGGGGTAGCCAGTGCGACAAAAACCAACCCTGGAAAAGGTGGTATTAAGGGCCAATCTGAAAGTGGGAGAAGTCGTTCACTGTATGGTGGGTCACGACGATTGCTTTCCTAATAGTCTTACACTAAGTAGCTTAAGTGGTAATTTCATAGACAGTTTTGTAGGTAAAGCTTAACATATGACGTGTACCCACAATCGGAGTTTTAAGAAATGGATACGATTTATTAAGTTCCATTATGAGAGACACTTCTTATAATACAAGTTTTCCCAGTTCAAAGTGCCTACATCTATGACAGGTGTTTTATACAGTACAGAGTAGCATCTTTGGCAGATGTTTTATATAGTACAGAGTAATATCTTCGGCAAGCGTTTTATATTGTACAGATTAGTATCTTTGGCAGGTGTTTTGTATATATTAAAGAGCAGCATTTTTTGGCAGATGTTTTAAATAGTACAGAGTAGTATTTTTGTCAGATGTTTTATATAGTAAAGAATAGCGTCTTTGGCAGGTGTTTTATATAGTAAAAAGCAGCATCGTTGGCATTTGTTTTATATAGTCCATATCAGTATCTTTGGCAGGTGTTTTATATTGAATAGATTATTATCTTTGGCAGGTGTTTTATTCTGGACACGAAGTAATATTCTTCACTAGTGAATATTTTGCACACAGGTAGAAGCTTCTGAAAGTGTTTCATCATGTACACAGACAGTATAGCCAACATGTGTGTATTCAAGACACAGGTAACAACTTTGAGAATCAGCAAAATAACATACAAAATTTGACTAAACATTGCTAATAATGAAACGAGTCTATAAATAAGGTGTAAATAGCAGGAAGTTGCATAAACTGGAATAGGTGTTTAATAGATGTTTAGACGGTAGGCATCATTCATATAACCGGGACACAGGGAACAGTGTAGACGAGGCAGAATTCAGAGCAGGCAGCACTTAGGTGTACATAATGGAATCATATGATAAATACGAATACTCTACAATAATCAGGTACATAAACTTGTGGATTAGAGGCATTTAAACTGTTGCTTGTCGGTATATAAACAACTGACTAGAAGCATACAACCATTTAAACTGAATACAGACATTTATACTGAAGTCTGGCGGCATATGGACATTTAAACTGTTGCCTGACGGCTTTTAAGCATTTAAACGGTTGTCTGGCAGGACATAGACACATGAAGTGCTGCCTGGTGGTATATTAATCATATACATGTAGCCAAGCGGCTTATATGCCTGACGGCATATAAGCCTTTATACTGATTTCTCTCGGCATATACGCCTAGTGAAATATAAAAACTGCTAACCGGCCGCATATAGGCGTATCAACTGTTAACTGCCTGTATATAAACTATGTATATATTTTGACGTGGTGACATATAGGTATATAAACTGGAATCTGGCAGCAAATACATATGTACACTGAAGACTAGCGGAAAGTATCTACATGTACTAATGTTGCGCGGCATTTAGATAAACTGACGCTTAAGAGGCATATACGTAATAAATCTTATCCTGGTAGCCTATAGGCAAATAAGCTGGAATATATCATACTATGTAACTTTTGTAAAGTAGGTTACGTGAACAGTCACATAGTGAACGCTTGCACAACTTGGTCGAAGATAAATTTGACACATGTTCAACATCTGCGAATCTTCATTATGTAGATGTTTTTGCCATCCAGCGGCTTTATCAGTACAATACATGTATTGACATAGAATACAATACATGTATTGGCTTTATCGGTACATGTATTGATAAAGCCACAATTGCTAAACGTGATTTTGTAAATGTAATTCATGCATTAATAAAGCCACTGGATGGCAAAACGTCTGCAAAATGTGTCTAATTCATCAATTTGCCGGTTCTGCATACCACTGATATACAACCTGGTCGATGTTTTGATCTGTCCTAGACATTTATCAAATCCAGAATTGACTAATATGCCGTTCTGATATCACTCTTTTTTGTTGGCATATGATTCGTTGGAGTCATGATGTTGTGATGTTAGTTTAAGGATGTATAACCTGATATCTGGGATATTTTGTATAACCTATTATAAAGGATGTATAACCTGCCATCAATGATGTATAACCTGCCATCAAGGATGTATAACCTGTCATCAAGGATGTATAACCTGTCATCAAGGATGTATAACCCTCCATCAAGGATGTATAACCTGCCATCAAGGATGTATAACCTGCCATCAAGGATGTATAACCTGCCATCTAGGATGTATAACCTGCCATCAAGGATGTATAACCTGCCATCAAGGATGTATAACCTGCCATCAAGGATGTATAACCTGCCATCAAGGATGTATAACCTGCCATCAAGGATGTATAAGCTACCATCAAGCAGTGAACGGCGGGTGAAAAGATTAGACAGGTAGTGCCAGTGAAGTGAAAAGATTATTAGCCATAGAGTTAGCAGTGAAGTGATAAAAAGTAGGTGGAGCAGAAATAGATGAAAATTAAGAAAAGCTGAAATTATTATATCCAAGTGATGAAGGTGAGGTGAAGACATTTGTTAGATGTTATAATACAAAATTATCTACATTTACTCGTATATTATGAATATCAAGGCAGTGTTTGAGATGTTAGCTTATATACCAAAGATAATTTTGACAAGCAGTGTGTAAGTTCATTATTGCAATATCTCCATCTGAATATAGATAAATGATAAAGTATCTTTGGTCTATAAAATGGCAACTAAATTTAGGCTGACCTAAGAGAGGTTGGGTTAGACTAAGTTAACAATTATTTTATGTTAACTTTAGCAAAGATAGGGGAAGTTGCCAAGTAAAACCGGAGCAAACATAAAAATTTGTACTCCATGATAATTTATTAAATACATTATTTTTTCGAAAGAATGTGTTGGGGTATTTCGGCTTGTTTGCCCTGTCGAGAGGAAATACTGCTTCCACTACAGAAAGAGTTCAAATGGAAAGACCGATCATAATTGAGTTTTAAATAGAGCACTAAGGCAGCATTACTGTAGGAGAGCTTTATAATGTGATTTGAAAGACACGATCGTACCACAAGTTGGAAATTCTGGCAGTAGATGCTTAGGAAACTTCATCTCCTTGGTGACGTCTGTAATCTGGATGAATCACAGATGGTTTAGTGTGATATTTATATAATTAGGTAAACCACGTGTATTAATTAATTGAAAGTTAAATTGAGAAATTATATTACTTAAATTTATACGTCTGCGAAAATGACACATTGATCAAGTAAATGTAGATGGCCCAGTCATTTGGTTACTGTATAATTTTCATGATCGTCCAAGATCAGCAGTTTGCCCACACTGGTTTCTTTATACGTTCTTTGAGTATGTCTTGTGTAACTAGAATTGACCTACTGCTTTATCGAACAATCTTTGCTTAACATTTAGAAATAATGGTTTACTGAAACATTCATTTTTTGTGCCTATTTTGACTAGCTTTCTGTTCTTTGCGCCTCTCAGTTTTTGGTGCAGTCTACCTTTCCTCACAGCCAAAAAAGTCACGTGTTTTTTTCTTTGCAATCTCTCGATTTTTTGTTATTCGTTCTCTGCATTTTATTCTAAGAGCATTTATTATCCATAGTGTTTGTTTCCATTACCATTCTCACATTTGTTTCAGATTTGCACTTCGATTTTTATATTGACCATCTTCTGATTCTTTCCATTAAAAAATGTTTTTCTTTCGTGCAACAGTTTTTACAGTTCCATTATTCTTAGCTTTTTCTTTACCTATCCTCTCCTGATCTTGTTTTCACTTGTAGCCACTTTATTGTTTACTTAAAATCTTCAGAAAACTTATATCGATGCTCATAATAAATGTTAATTAATTGATTAATCTTATTTATCTACTTTCGTTTTAACTCATTCAGCCATAGCATTGCAACGTTAGTAGTTATTTATTCTGTATTATAATCATCATATTATGGAATGTATGCACTACCGACAAGTTGATGAATAAATCACTTATGCAACACTTGGGAATCGTCATTAAAGATACCCAAGTGTTGCAGATGTGTTTTACTCGTCATATTGCAATCATGTTTGATAACTCTTGAAAAATTGCATATGTTATTATTATTATTGTTTCATTAATGGGGGGAACGTTAAGCCCCTGGGGATCATAAAGGATTTGGGGGACTTTTAAGCAATCAGGTTCGACCTAAGGAAAATAAGTCGTATCAGATTTCTTGGATCAAGAGCCACTCACCAAGGTACCTCCCTAACTTTATGAAGTTTCGCTCGAGGAGGGCGTCATAAAATTATTGTTAATAAAGCTTTCCATTAGCGAAACGTCGTTGTAACGATCATCTTGTATATTATCTTTGCAATGTGGTAAAGTACAATTGGGCAGTATGTCTGTTTTGCGTTTAGAAGCCGGAAAATAATGGTTTCACTCTAATCTTCCTAGTGGATCTTTCATTACCATTTTCTAGTAATTTTCATCCGAATTTTCATTTTTCTTACACTGATTTATCTTCTAACATGTGCTATAGTCGAGACATTATCAAGAAAGGCGAGAATAAATCGGTTGATCTCCGGAAACTGGTCTGATCAGTCCAATGGTAAACGTTATCCAGCTCACTTGCATTTGTGTGTGTGTGTGTGTGTGTGTGTGTGTGTGCACCCACACAGTTGTCCTTGTTAGGATCGGCCTTTGGTTCCTAATATCACCTTTTGAGTACATTCAACCAATCTTTTTTCTAGCTTCTTGGGCTTTATCAAATACCAAGCATATCTCATTTCTTATTTAACACCTTGAAACTAAAAAAAAGTTTTACTAATGTTCCTGTGGTTCAAATGTATTATTTTAACTTAATCTAATAATCTCCGCTTTTTAAAATGTGCAAGTGAGTCCATAGACACACTGTCAGTTCTCAGTTTATCTTGTGAGCCATTCATATTTCATTTGCTTTGCCTCTCGGATCAGTCTCTAGTCTTGCTGAGAGCCTTTGAACGTCTCAAATTTATAATCTCACTTGATAAGGTGTGGGGCTCCAAGCTTATCCTGAATACTCAACTATTACTTTGGCATATGTGTAAAATGTCGTGAAGGATCCCACTGGAAATAAGTCACTCTGTCTGACTTTTTTCGGTTATCCTAGGTTCTCTATAATGTATGATAATTTATGTAGCTATTTGTGTATACCTGAATAAACTTACTTACTTACTTGTCGATGATGTGTTATGAAGCTGAAATGTCAGGAGTGATTATTCTCTCCTTGATCTATTTATTTGTTGTTTGCAGTTTCTTCCATCTCAGCTTCAGCTCTCTCATTTACTCTATTCCCCTCATCGAATCACAAGCTTTCTTGATTTTCAACAGGTTTGAATTGAACTACAATAGCAAATTCTCTAACCATGTTTGTTATCACCTATTTGTACTTATTTGTGTGTGTGTGTTCGAGCGCATGTGAGTGTCATCCATTACTAGCTCACATCATATCTCTATTCTTCCTCCCCCCTCCGCCCTCAGTAGTGCCCCTGCAAATCCTTTCCCTGAACCCCCTCCCTCCCGAATCCCTTCCCCAGCACCTCCCCCTCAACCGTCTCCCACCCTCCCTCCGTAAAAAATAAATACGCTGCTTCTGAATCTACATGGGTAATTTTTCTCCCCCTTTGGGGAGATTAATATTTTAGCGTTCTGGATGTCCTGACCAACATTCGTTCTATATTTTTTAACACGAGAGGAACATGTGAGGTGCGCAGCGACGTAAGCCACTGTAAATAATTATACAAAAAAACATTGAATCTAAATTGTTTATTATTATTATTATTTTATTATTGTTTTTTATGATTATTATTATTTTTATTATTATTATTATTAGTATTACTGTATCCTCTGTAGCCTCATCATGGGAAAGATATTCCTGTATTAGTGTTGTACTTGGGATTGGCTCTCTAGAAACAAACTTCACAGCTATTGTAATATACTTGAGAGCTGATGTAACGGATTTTAGAGACGTATCGGTAGGTTGAATATATGCTGCAATGATTATTAGATATCTAGCAATAAGTTTCAGATATTTGTTTGTTTAGCAGAAGTCAAGACATTGCAACAAATAGTTTATTTCAAGATGCCCGAGACTGCACTGGTGGTGGATGATTCGCAAGACGGAGTTTTCTCTTATGTTCTCTTTTTTTTATATATTCATCAGCCTTAATTTTATTTATTCTTCTCCACATTCTCTTAGCTTCTTAAGTGATAATTATATCGTAACCTATTATGTGTTATATCTTGTCGGTAAACATGTATCTTCCCAGTACCCAGTTACTGGTGTGTATGTAGCCTTTATTATGCGTGCAATTCATTTATGTGTCCAGCCCTTTGTATTAATACAGCAATTATTTTGCGTCTAGAACATGTCACGAGTTCGATCCTTGGTATGTGTCCAGTGTTATGCACCCAGCTCCAGCTCTTGATACACATGGGCGAAACTTCATCAGTAAAGGATCGCATTTTGCTGCATTTGTCTATTTTACTATTATTTCGTTATTTTGTATAGTTTTCCTCTACTTTAATACGTTTTCAAACCTTGTTAATGTGTCCAGTCTTTGGTATGTGTCCAGTTCTTGATACGTATCCAGCCCACACATTAACTAGCTGCGCCTGAATTAAACTCAAATACTTTTCCTTCTTTACTTTTCTGAAAAAAAAAAAAGAAATGCTTGAGTATCGCGAATGTCTAGCATATAAAAATATGAAGGGTATAAACGTATTTGGAAGACATATAACTATATAATATTAAGGTATATAGGAAGTATGTAAGAGCTTGGAGTGACTCTAGGTAAACAACAAAGTATAAAATTACCTTAAAATTGTGTCTGGAAGGCATAATGTTATCAAAACGGTTACTAAATATTTGGGAGCTATATATGTCCTTAGAAAGTTGTGCCTTAATTGTGGTGTAAACTTGCTCTTTGATTCTGATGAAAACTTGTTTCATGGAGCTGGAATTACCATTCTCTTCCTACTATCAAACCTGATTTCCCCCCATACGACTTGTATCGGCTTAGCGTTTTCCCATCAATATGACTATGTTAGTTATGATAATAATAATAGTAAGAATAATAATAATAATAATAAGGTGTAAGAATGTAAATGTTCTGTAGTTCTCGCACCAACCTTCAAATGAGAGAGCTTCTTTGGTCATAAGGAAATCTTAAACATAGCGTAAGTCTCAGATTTCTGCAGCAGTTGCCCTCAGAGCTGATTCCTATGGCTCATGTGAGCTGTGCACACACAGAGTGGTTTGTAAAGTAAACTGATGTCAGCAAACACTGTAGAAGAGAAACACTTATAGCAGTACAAGCCTTTATTTGAACATTATTTGGCTCACAGGTGAGCTTGCGAAAGCTCACCTATGATTGAAACTTCTAAATGAAAGTCTTGCTCTGTTATATCGTTGTTCTAAATGTCTAGTTGGTATTAGAGATAGGATGATAGTCGTTAATCTTCATAAATAAATGTCAGACAGAGCAAACCTTAATTAAAACAACGTTTCGTTAACACTTTGATAGTCGGCTTTTCTTAGCATAAAGTTCCAGGATGAGCCATGGGGTCTTCTGCTTGCCTTTCTCAAGACTTCCAGTGTTTTTGTTATATACTTCTACTTAATGGAGAAAAATAGTTAAATTATCACGTTTTGCTTTTATTTTCTGAATTCAAAGGTCAGTACAGTACACGAATAGCGATGACAGAGGTAAAGCATAGTATATTGTGTGAGCGATGGTAAGGTAACGATGAAACATAGCGACATCTGAACGAAAAGTGAATCAAGAATCAGAAATAATCGTATGACTCAAATACTAAAAGTATCAAATATACCAGGAACAAAACGTTGAGACGTAACAAGTGAAAGGTAACGTTACTGGCACATTGTGTTCCGACATGAAGAGAAAAGAGAAATGACAGGCAGTGGTAAACGAGCGACGTCGTGACGATAAGACAAGAACTGTCGACGACGCACGTGGCGTAACACCGCAAAACCCACCAGACGAGAGACGGATAGCACAATGTTTTAATTAAACAAACGACGAGAAAACGACGATGCAGCAAAGACGAGGGTGGGGGACGGGTATCACTTCGCAACATGAAGCGGCGACGCGTGTCTTGCATCATTCAAGGAGCGGAGATCTCCCTTCTCTGCCTCCCCCTTGAGAGGGGCCATTAGTGCCCCCTTCCCCTCACCCTTCCGCCTTGACGTACAAGACAGTGTGAAACTGAAGAACAACCGGAACCGGTTGTAGGATAAAGATTTTTTTAGACTCGTAAGAGCCAGAAACAAAGAGGATATTAACGTTTATGTTGTCAAGTAAGATCTTAGTTGACTTCATGTTTGTTTTTACTATAACAGACAATATGGGAGTGATGTGAAGCTTATTTTGATCAGAAAAACACACAGACAACAATCATGTATAATTCTTCTGTGGTCTCCAGCAAATCATTAACTATTTAAAAGGATAACATCAAAATGATTCCTCTACCCGCCCAGAAAAACTTATGAAAAATAAGAAACCCGTAGGTTTCCAGGATAACCGCACAATAGCTTGAGACATCCTACCATCGTGACTCAGTGATGGAAGTTTTCCAAATCACCACACAGGCACACAGTGACTGCAGACTTTCCACTATCTCCACACAATGCCTGGAGGTTTCCATCACCAAGCAGAGTGACTAGAGGCTTCCCACCATAACCACACAGTATCTGTAGTAGCGCCTCGTAACTTTTCTTTTCCTACCCCACCTGGGAAAAGCCTTGAGAGAGCTGTGCCGTACAGACTTCAAGTCAATCAATCTCATCACTGATTTTGAAAAAATGATTTTAATTAAGCGTTAAGTTAGAGAGTGAGTTTTCCCCCCTTAGTGTATTTCTTAGGAAACTACTTGATAATAACATTCTACTCTTTTTAATGGGCTCTAAGCCCTAGCTCAGGTAGCCCAGAAGATGCTTAACCAGTTACAGTAGTCATTTGCGAAAGAATTGTGGCAGGAGACGTGTTTCCTTTTTCCGGATGAATCTACCACCACCACCTCTCACTTTACATATTGTTTAAGTTTCTTCTCATAGTGTGTTTACGGTGTGAGCTCCCGCTCTCACTGTCTCTACGATGCTCTAAGAGTTGATCCGTCAGCAGCAATAAGAGCTATTGTCTGCTTCTTAAATATGATAAAATCTAAAACCTGTGCTTTAGCAGTGACATAATACGTGAAAATAAAGACGTCTCTAAATTTTTTGCTTGCTCAGGTTCAAAGTCTCAAATGACAGAGAACATTTTTTGGTATTCGTGTGTAAAGAAAATGAAAGAGATAAAAAAACAAAATACCTCGTATTTTCAAACCACAGCGCATTCGTGAAGCTCCTCGACAATAATTGGCGTTAACCGATGGTAACACGACGGGCTTTGCTCGGTTAGTTGACTACAGTAATTAACCTCACACTCGCTACACCAACTACTTTTGTCTTTCCTACTGCATTTTAGCTACATACATAGATTTTTTTTTTTTTGACAATGCTACATTCCTTCATCTCCTTATGCATACTTCACCCCTTTTTTGATACTCATTTTGTATAGTATCTACAAAATCCTCATTTTGTCTTATTTCCATACGTTTGTTTTTTCCATGCCTTCAATTTTGTCATCTCAACTCCTGTTATTTCATCTCACTTTTGTCATAACTACAATTTTATACTTACAAGTATCTCTTAGTCATCTAATGTCACTTTTCACCTCAATGGACCTACTTTACCTGCCTTCAGAATTATTTTTAAATAATAATATTAATAATTGTTCCTTTCGTTTATCAGAAAAGACGGAACCCATTATTATTATTAGTATTGCTATTATGATTATTATTTTATTATTATTATTTTTATTATTATTATTATTATTTTTACTATTATTATTGTTATTATTATTGTTATTATTATTATTATTATTTTATTATTATTATTATTATTATTATTATTATTATTATTATTATTATTATTATTATTATTATTATTATTATTATTAGTATTGTATATACTTACAACGCTAAATCTGTGCGAGTACTTCATCGCAATTAGTAGAGGCCAGATCCTCTATTCACTAAGCATGAACCTGGTATCTATATGTACTAATCAATTTGTCACCGAAACCCGAAGAAAGGACACAGTTGCAGAGGAATCTCTCACGGCGATAACGTTTTACCAAGTCAACGATTTCATAAAACTCTACGTAGAGCGAAATGCTTTCGGTATTGCTCCTTTTTTTTATTATTTGCGATTTGTTCCGCTGTACGGCAGTCGTAGGAGAGGGAAAACCTCTCGCAAGAGCGGTCACGTCTAGAGTTCCAGCAGCTCAGGGAAGTTTTCCCAATATTTCGATGGGAGGGCCATGGGAAGTCGTACTTCAGTGGAAACCTCATAAACTTTGTGAATTATGTCATTTTAAGGGTGGGGGAGGAAGGGAATGAGATTATGGGGAGGGGGGATATGGAAACGAACTTTAAAAGAGTTTGAAATGTTCCAGAATTCGTCATCGATGATTATTGCCCCCAAGAGGATGTACTGTTAGGTACATTCCCTGATATAAAGGAAATAGTGTTAGTCTCCCTGGCATGAAGGAAGTAGTGTTAAACAGTCTCCCTGGCATGAAGTTAATGTTAGATAGCCTCCCTGACGTTAAGGAATAGTGTAAGATAATCTCCCTGGCATGAAGGAAACAGTGTTAGATAACCTCCCAAGCATGAAGGAAACAGTGTTAGATAACTTCCCTGGCATGAAGGAAACAGTGTTAGACTGATAAAGAATAGGAAGAGTTTATATTTGGTCACTCAAGGCGGTACGCTGCTGTAACCATGAGACAAGTATATAAATCTTCAAGAGAAAATTGGACAAGTATTTTCACCAGGTGCCAGATCAACCAGTTTGTGATGGATATGTGTAGCAGCGGACCACCAGCAGCAACAGCCTGGTTGACCAGGCTGTTGACCAGACGAGGCTGGGCTAGAGCCGGGCTCTGGGAGTAGAAAGAGTCTCGGAACTCATCAGAGGTATATCGAAGGTAAAGGTATACATTGCTGACTATTACTGGAGCCCAGCACCGCGTGGCTCCTGAGAAGAGTGCCCCTGGTTGGCACTGTCTGCAACTGCATAAAGATTGATGCTGGGTTAACTATCTTCACCTGACTGGAGAAGGCCTTTGGATAAAACTAACCTAGTAAATAGTGCCGCTAATGGGTACTGTCGTTGCCCGAATAAAAAGTACCGGTGGTTGGCACTGTCTTCGCCCTAATAAGGAGTGCCGGTGGCTGGCACTGTTTTTGCCAGAAGTAGTGCTGGTGGCTGGCACTGTTTTCGCCCGAATAAGGAGAAACGGTGGCTGGCATTGTCTTCTTCCGAATAAGTGCCGGTGGCTGGCACTGTCTTCACCCGAATAAGGAGTGCCGGTGGCTGGCACTATATGGCCCCGTGGCGAGGATGAACGGGTGTGCGTCGTCGTCAGCGGAGATCAGAATTATTCATGGCATTCTGATCCGGCGATTACTGACCAAGAACCTCCACCGCGGCTGATTGATTCGTCGCGTTATGACCCTCACGCGCGTGCACACACACACACACACACAAACACACACACACACTCAAAACAGCTGTACAAATGATATTCGAATCGTGAGACTGAGGCTGGAGAAACAAGATGTCGGATGATGGTAGGATTAGAAGTGGTGGGTGATGATAGGAGCAATGGTGGGTGATGATAGGATGAACATTGGTGGGTGATGATAGGATAAGCAGTGGTGGGTGATGATAGGATGAGCAGTGGTGGGTGATGATCGGATGAGCAGTGGTGGGTGATGATAGGATGAGCAGTGGTAGTTGATGATAGGATGAGCAGTGGTGGGTGATGATCGGATGAGCAGTGGTGGGTGATGATAGGATGAGCAGTGGTTGGTGATGATTGGATGAGCAGTGGTGGGTGATGATAGGATGAACAGTGGTGGGTGATGATAGGATGAACAGCGGTGGGTGATGATAGGATGAACAGTGGTGGGTGATGATAGGATGAACAGTGGTGGGTGATAGTATGAACAGTGGTGGGTGATGATAGGATGAACAATATGTTACAGAACAGGAGACTGTTCAAGAGAAGACTCGGATAAATGAAGGACAGAACATACCCATTCTATGATAGATCTGTTCCAACACGACGTTTCTCTCATAATTAAGCTTTATAAAGCTCAGTCTGATCAAAAGTTTATCCGAAGTGGACTTGCCATGCATTCCGTGTCCCTATACCCCTCTCTGAAAGATCGTGTGATGAGCACATTCAGTTCACATTCTGAGTGTCCGGGGTTCGATCCTCTGTACGGGTGTTAATATTGGGTGTGTTTCCTTACACCTGCTGCCCCTGTTAACCTAGCAGTAAGTTGGTGTTAGCCGACTGGCGTGGGTCGCATCCTGGACAATGGTAATGTACCCTAGGTAGAGCTGGGCTTCATTATAAGCTGTGGTAGGATAACACAGCTTATAATAAAGACATAGTCAAGAAAGACATAAACAGAGAGTAAAGCAAATACAGACATAAGAATAGACAAGCAGATAGTCAGTCAGACGTATTATGACAAAAAATATTACGTATATATTCATCGTGTAAAATCGTGAAAAATAATTAAACT
The DNA here is from genome assembly GCA_009830355.1 of Cherax destructor. Classification (NCBI taxonomy): domain Eukaryota; kingdom Metazoa; phylum Arthropoda; class Malacostraca; order Decapoda; family Parastacidae; genus Cherax; species Cherax destructor. Next base: position 483,490 of record WNWK01000059.1, read on the forward strand.
ATCTTTAATATATTTGATATACCGTTGTCAACAGTACTGCTGTGCAGATTCAACCACTATAGCAAGGCTTCCATCATAGCAAGGCTTCCATCATAGCAAGACTTCCTCCATAGTAAGGGTTCCACCACACCAAGGTTACCACTTCAACAAGGCTACCATCACAGCAAGGCTATCATCACAGCAAGGCTACCATAACAGCAAGGCTATCATCACAGCAAGGCTACCACTACAGCAAGGCTATCATCACACCAAGGCTATCATCACAGCAAGGCTACCATCACAGCAAGGCTATCATCACAGCAAGGCTATCATCACAGCAAGGCTACCACTGCAGCAAGGTTACCATCACAGCAAAGCTATCATCACAGCAATCCTATCATCACAGCAAGGCTACCATCACAGCAAGGCTACCATCACAGCAAGGCTATCATCACAGCAAGGCTACCACCACAGCAAGGCTAACATCACAGCAAGGCTACCATCACAGCAAGGCTACCACCACAGTAAGGCTACCACCACAGCAAGGCTACCATCACAGCAAGGCTACCACCACAGTAAGGCTACCATCACAGCAAGGCTACCACCGAAGCAAAGCTACCGCCAAAGTAGAAGCACCTCAGTAAAGCTAATATCGCAGCAAACTTTCCATCGCTGCAATGCTACCATTACAGCAAAGTTTTCACCACAAATAAACTTCCATACCAAAGTTTCCACCACTGCAAAACTTCCACCACAACAAATATACAGGCATAGGAAAGCAGCGAACAACAAATATACCGTCACATCAATGCAGCGAAGAGACTAACTAGCACAGCAAAATCTTCCACATCAAATATAGGATTGGTCTGTCAAGTGATCAGTGGTATTCAACCCCCAGGAAATGCAATGTTGCAAAAATTAGGTTCTTCTTGGGAGGTATCTTGAAGACAGCTAAAGGCTCTTGACTTCCTTTTCTTGGATGTAATCTGATCGCTTCCCATTCCAAAGGTGAAATATGGCCCCTACAGATTCAAGGCTCACTACGAATAAAACAAATAAAATATGGAAATCGGGGAATGTCAAAGATCAGAAGCGGACTACAGGCTCGGAAGACAAAAGCTACAAACCTCACTCAAGGAGAAGGACCTCGGGATGAACATAGTACCAAGCATATCACCTGAGTAGCACACCAACCTAATAACCATCGCAAGAAAAGCGCGTATGACAAATCTGATGTTAACTTTCAGGAATTTCATTAAAAATCAATGACGGCACGACATACGTTAGGCCCATCTTGAAGTATGCAGGATTCCACATCTATTCAAGCATGTATAGAAACTATTAAAAGTATGAAGATATGATAACTACACTGTTCATGAAGTGGGAGACACTAAAGGGCTCATTGGAAGCTAAAAGAACAAATGAGTGACAGGGATTTGTGGATTTATTTCATCGGCGTCGGAGTGGTTTGGAAGTGGAATGACTGGACAGCAAAATAGTAGAGGATGGATCAACACATAGCTCAATAGTGACCACAGTAGCAGGCAGTTTGAGAGGCAGAGCCAGGAGCTGAAATTCAACCCTTGTAACCTCAAATAGATAATAAGCAAGCACGTGCGCGCTCGCACACACACACACACACACACACACACACACACACACACACACACGCACCACACCACACGTATTCACACACCACACATATACACACACCACACGTACACACTCGTACACACACACACATACATACACACACACACACAGTAGCGACCAGTGAAGAGGCGGGACAGGAGCTATAAATCGGCACCTGCAACCACAATTAGAGGAGTACACACACACACACACACACACACACACATGCAAATCCCCTTCTTTACGGTTGTACTACTGTATAACATATTAATGTATCCATGAATGAAAAACGCGCATTGAGTGCAGCTGGAGGCATGGTCGCACCTCGCCAGGTGCCACACAGCCATCAGTGTTCTGCAGTAAAGCGGAAACTCCCAAGCCGCTGACTTCCGCACCGCGGTGTTCACCAATTTGGGCAGCGCCTTCCTGGCAATAAGCATTTCGTGTGTGTGTGTGTGTGTGTGTGTGTGTGTGTGTGTGTGTTTGTATTATCTATTTGGCTATGAATTATATCTCTTGTTTCCTTCTCTTAACTTTCATGTGACTGATTTAAAATATCTGTTATATCATTTTGTAAGCTCCTGTCACTGTTCAGCTCATTTCACTTCTTTATGCTTTTGTGTTAAAAAAAAATAGATATTCCTTTGACTCATTTAGATTTGCATTTTTCATGTATGTTCTCTTATTCTTCTTTCATAGTATGTGTAATTTGTCAATGCTCCGGAGCATTATGCGTATCTTGATCATACTTGATTTCTTTCTTTGTTCTTTCATTGATTTAGGACTTCAATCTCACATCACCATTAACTCGGGCATCAATCTGGACCCACACCCATGAGCTTTCGGGAGTTTAATTGTCGTCTTTAACCAGCTGTGGGTTCCTCACTAGCTCGGAATACTCGAGAATGGATTAGATGTATGAAGCAGTGTTTTGAGCGAGTCTTCATTTAGGTTCATGAATCCCAGTTTTAGCCTTTGTTGACTTTGTTATTCTCTTTGAACTAGTTTTAGGAAGCAGGCACGAAGCATTGCTTATTCCAAGATCTTTTGCTATATTTTTGTTCTGTGTTGTTTTGTAACAGTTGTTAACCAAATTGTCAACTATTTAACTATTTCCTAACATTTCCATATACATGCTGAATTTTTTTCTGCTAGTCTGGCTTGCTTCTTCAGCTTCCTAGCATCTACGAATGTGCAGTCCACCTATCTCTCCTATTCCTGTTTTGTCTCTGCTAGTCTAATGATCCTCTGGAGGGGGAAGGGTGATGGATAATTGACTACGAGCATATCGCTGCTCTCACTATTAGGGAACGGAGAATCGAGCCTCTATCATTCCTTGTGCTGGATGACGCGTATGGTTTAGCGCTTCACATAAAAATAATAACAGTATAGGTCTTTTCGAATAAGGTTGAAAATAACAACCGTCCATTTTCGAATTCTTGCTAGTGTTGCATGAAGAATTAATGCTTTCTATTATTTCTAAAGTGTTAACAACACTTGTCTGTAGTTTATGACATATCTGTACTCTTTTCTGGACAATGGAATCACGTTAGCTGCATTTCAGCCGTATTGCAGTTCATCTGTAAATAATGATTTGCTGCAGATAAGTGTCAGTGGCTTGCATTGTATATTAGCATCTTCTCTTAACATTCGTGGTGATAATCCATATTGTCGTGATGCCTTTGATGTGTCAAGTTCCATCAAGCGTCTCCTCCCTTACTCATTAGTCGTTTCAATGATTGATAGTTCCGCTCGGTGTCTCCTTCCTATTATTTCTGGTACTGGCCCTAACTCATTTGTAAACACACTGTGGAATCTTCTGTTGATTTCATTGCATTCACTGTTATTTCCAGTGTTTCCATCTTCTCATTGTTATCACCTTATTCTCAAATAACCCGCATAAAGAAGAGAGGAGCTTACGATGACGTTTCGGTCCGACTTGGACCAGTGTGACTTTGTAAATGGTCCAAGACAGACCGAAACGTCGTCGTAAGCTCATCTCTTCTATATGCGGGTTATTTGTGTATTGTTCCAGTCACGGTATTGTGACTTTTTTGTTATTTATCACCTTATCCTTAGTCATTTTTCTTTTCTGGTGCGGCTGTGAAGCAGTTTTCATTCTGTCTCCTGTATGACCTATACAGATTTAGCCCTTTTTTAACAATTAATAAAAAAATATTAAAAAAAATCGTTCTCTCTCATACTTGACTGCCATTTCCATTTCATATATTTTTGCCGCTTCCTGTCACACCCGAAACCAATTATTTATGTTTATTTACGTTATCTCGCTGCTTGTCTGTGCCTCTTTACTGTGGCTACTTTACTGTGCACCTCCCATATCCATGCAGTGGATGGTAGCACCAGAGCATATGGATTCACAAAAAGCCTAGGAATTAGTCCCTCAAAAATGGTTAACAGTGCTACTTATGGATTTATAACTACAATTCAGTTATATTGCAAGCAAATCTAGGATATTTGCTTAACATGTCTGGTATCATATTTTCATTAATAAATTGCCCTATCTTCATTTTCACATAGGTTATTGTACTATCTTTGTATTCTTCATTTCTCATATAGACATTTAAGCAAATGCGGGTTAAGAAGGTGATCATAAAATTGACCACATACTTTGAATTTTCTTTGATAATCATCTGTATGTCTTCCAAACTGCCAGAAATACTTGTAACTAAGTCTAAGCCTGGCCATTAGAACATCAGTCAGTCTGTTCCACATTGTAAGTTGCTCCATAAACGTACTTATCAACGCTCATTTTTAACATAGTGATAGATCTACTCAGGCTTGTAACGGCATTTCTTTCACATTCAGTTTTATTATTTACTGCTCACCTAACATGCCAAAGTTATATTCTACATTTTCCTTCAGTGTACATTTAATTGGTTAACTTATTAACTTTATCAAGGAGTAATTCAATGTGTGATAAGGGTTTGTGTTTCATTGTGATTCTGCGTTTCTTTTCGTGTTCCGCTGCATGTGTGTGGATTTTACTGTGAATTTTTGGGACTGTTGTTTCTTTGTCTATCTGCACGTCCCTGTGTGTGTCTTCAAGTCTCAAAGTGTGTCTGTGAGCCTCATTGTGTGTCTGAGAGTCCCACTGGGAGTACATGTGTGCAGTTGCATGTCTGTGGACACTGGAATCATTCTAGCGGAGTCATGCAGCAGTATTCATGATTCATGTGAGCGGCAAAAACAACTCCTGCACCCCAAAACAGTTTGGGCAGCGTAATGACCCGTGCTATAGGCAAACCTGTAGTATTTTCAGAGTAATGGTAGTCATAGTAGTCGCTGTGATGTAGTATCAGTAGTAGTAGTAAAAGTAGTACCAGTAAAAGGGAAGGTCGACGTAGTAATAGTTGTATAATTGTTTTTATTATAAATAATATTAGTAGTAGTAGTAATGGTTGTAGTGTTAGCACCGGTAGTAGTTGTAGAATTAGCAACAGTAATAATTAGTAACTGCAGTAATAACATTGTCATTAATATCAGCAGCTGTAAATTAATAATTATTAAGAAGCAGTGTAACAACCATAAAGTACTAGCTGTTGTAGTAGAAGCAGCAGTTGCAGCAGCAGCAGCAGCAGCAACAGCAGCAGCAGCAGCAGCAGCAGCAGCAGCAGCAGCAGCAGCAGCAGCAGCAGCAGCAGCAGCAGCTTTAGTAGAGGTAGTGGTACAGTAATATTAATAGCAGAAGTAGTAGCAGTATTGGCAGTAGTAGTAGTAGGCCTAGACGTTCATTTATATATGAGTGGATTAGTATCAATGAGCGATCACTGGATGTAGATGTTCTCAGCTCTTGAAATAGTCATCATTGGGATGTCATTTTGTGCGTTGAGCAAGAGGAAGAGTCTCCCAGGAATCAACTGGGGGCTCTGAGCAGGAAGTGGAGGAGTCTGTCTCACAGGTCCGTCTTCGGAGATAACGGAAGTGAGTGTTACTTGGACTTCAAGAGGATAATCATTGCTTTTGCAGTTCAGTAAACGAATTATTCATAGATTTTCAGCGGCTAGGTGCTGAGGGTAACACAAAGATAATTATAGAAAATTAATGTTTATTAGACAACATTTCTCCCAAGAGTGAACTTTATTAATACCTTGACATGAAAAGGCTCGTTGAGAGAAGCATCAATTGGTAAACATTTTGTCTTCAACTATTCTGTCCAGACACTGGAAAAGCGATTCGCTTGTTGATAGGTCTTTTGTAAAATGTGTGATAGCCTTACAGATATCTCGAGCAGCAAGCACCCACACGCGATGTATCTGGTTCGCTCTTTTTGTGCTATTTCAGCTGTATTTTAAGCAAGGCATTAATTAAGTTCGTTCTTTAATCTGTTTGCATTTTTACATCCGGTCAATTTAACTGAGGCTGCTTTATGCCAGGCCCTCTTTCAGAAACTTTGCGCCCTCATTAGCATATCTTTAGCAGAGTTAATGGTCTCTACATCAGACCAGCAGGAGGATCCCTGTGTATTTCATTGTGCAAATGATAGTCTCCGTTTACTCCCAGTTCAGTAGTGATTTTTTTTAAGAAAACTGTAGTACACTGAGGTCTCATATGTTCCATAAATTAATTATTCATTTAATTATAATTTCTTGATCTCGCTACATGAGTTGCAAGTGTAAATTACAACTGACACTTCAGAGCTTCAACTCACACTACAAGCAACTCTGCTGTTGTACTATTTGCAACATTTATAGCTACCATTCTTTAAAGGAGAAGAATGACTTTTTTTTACTGCAACAGCTGTTTTCTCTATTAAACTTAAGATCCTTAACCAAAAATCAGTGATATACGAAATACATAAGGGAACTTTTTTTTTTAAACTTACCTCTCCATAATAAATATATTATAGCTATTATAATTAGTGATATGCATATTTATCATTATTATCATTATTGTTATTATCATTACTGCCGTTATTGTTGAAATGAATACTCTTGTTAAATGTTTGTTTTTATCATTATTAATGAATTTTAATTATTGGTCATGTTATATATTTTTTTTGCTCATATTATCGGTATTGTCATTGTGAATGTAACTGCTGGTGCTAGTGCTGGTGCTGGTGCTGCTGGTGCTGCTGGTGCTGGTGCTGGTGCTGCTGGTGCTGCTGGTGCTGGTGCTGGTGCTGGTGGTGCTGGTGCTGGTGGTGCTGGTGCTGGTGCTGCTGGTGCTGGTGCTGGTGCTGGTGGTGCTGGTGCTGGTGCTGGTGCTGCTGGTGCTGGGGCTGCTGGTGCTGGTGGTGCTGGTGCTGGTGCTGCTCTCCTCCTGTTCCTCCTATTCCTTCTCCTCTTTTACTATTGTTAATTTTCTTGTTTTACCAGGTGTTTGCTGTCAATGTTGTAAATGTTCTTTTCAGTGTGTTGTAAATGCAAGAGATATTGTAAACACTCGTATTGTAGTTGTTGCTAGTGTTTTTAGTGATGTAGAATCTTCTCTTGTTATTGGTGTCGTTACTGCATGGTCTTCATCAGTCTCGTAATTAGTCGCGTTAAAGTAGTGTTGACTTGTTCCGGATGCCGCCATTTTGATCCCAGCTCGCCAGCTGGCTGCTGTCAACCACTGACCCTATTTCTGCCTCCGTCCAGTTATTCTGAACACGATTCTGCTTTTGACCTATTCACTATTTGGATCCATTTCCCGTTAGCATTACACGCTCAACTTGGCATTAATTTAACCTACACGGACACGCAGTTGGTTTTGTTAAAGGTGTCTGTGCTTGGATACGAAGGGCTGACGATGGTGGATGTTTTTTGTTTTCATTTGATGATGTGTAACCAGAAAGAAAACGTCGGATGATGTATCAACGTGAGGTAGGTCACGTTACGATACGATTGTCGAAATGACCTGATACGAAGACATTTACGATACGAAAGCGAATACCATACTTTATGAGGATGGATAATGTTACAAAACGAGATCGGAACGTATGAGAACGATAATGTTACGATATAAAAATTGACAAGACATTAAGAGAAGTATAGCGTTAGGAAACGAGGTCGTTTAATATTACCATACAAGTAGAGATAATTTATAAGCCAGAACTGATAAAATACAAGGTCGGAAAACATACAATACTAACACTGAAATCGAATAGCGAGAACAATAAATATATAACATAAGATTAGTTTATAAGATAAACTCAAGACTTTCCACGGAAAAAATAATGAATTAGGAGGAAGCGGGGTAGAAAACTCTCGTATACTACAACACCCTCAAACTAAACAGTCCGAAGACACTGAGACCAAAACAGTTTTGTAGGGTATAGTTTATGACCAACAGACGTTGAAGGAAACAAGAGCAGCGTGTGTCGTTCCTAAAATATCAGTCATTGTTATGTTCACGATGGCAAATTGAAGTAAACATGGTCCGTACTGTTGCTGAGATTAATCCTTCTCACACAATCTTAATAATTAACCAGCCACTGCGTCCAGTCTCTCACACAATACGTACGTTAGCTAATGTACCACTCAGCAGATATGTTAGCATAACCAGAGCAGAGCCTTGCTTAGTCATCACTGTTTCAAAAATTATCAAGGTATCCTTGATATTAGTATTTTACCATATTGTCTTCTGATAAAGTGTTCCAAGTATTATTTTGTCAACACATTCCTAACTTATCCGTGCACTGCTGTAATCTTCATTATAAATATCACCGATTTACTTTCGTTAATTATAACTGGTTAACTTTATTAATTTGTGAGTGTTAAAATATATTTTATAGAAAATTTTGTGAACTCTTATTAATGGTATGTTGAAGGAATAATCTTTAATAAAGTGTTAACAGATTATATATAAATATATAAATAAAGTCTAAATAGAATATAAATATAGAGGGTGGAAGGAGAAGACAATATTCAAACAGCTCCAGGGAGAACCTTGAGTTTTCCCTGAAGTAAGTTTATTTTTTTCTCTGAGGATGAGAGTCCCCATTACAGTTCCAGAGGTGGTACCTCCTTATGTTAATATATGAATATATATATATATATATATATATATATATATATATATATATATATATATATATATATATATATATATATATATATATATATATATATATATATATAATAAGTCGTGCCGTGTAAGTAAACCTTGCGATTTTGGCTTAAATAGCATCGCTCTTCTTGCCGAATAAGGCAAGCGAAAATTTGTGTATGCAATAATTTCGCAAAAATCATTCTGAACCTAACGAAAAAATTATTTTATTGTTTTTGTTTATTATTAAATTATTGTAAACTTATCTAAAATATATTTAATTGGATTAGGCTAAATTAAAGTGCGCTTGTTATAATAAGGTTATATAAGTTTTCTAAGGTTCTGTTGGTACAAAATTATTAATTTTTACATTACCATAAAAGAAAAAAAATATATATCTTCAAACGTATAGGCGAAAATTCTAGAAAGGACTTAATTTTAAATGAGTTCTTGCTAATTGACCAGTTTTACCTGTTCAGCACGACATATATATATATATATATATATATATATATATATATATATATATATATATATATATATATATATATATATATATTTATTTTTTTTTTCAACAAGTCGGCCGTCTCCCACCGAGGCAGGGTGACCCAAAAAGAAAGAAAATCCCCAAAAAGAAAAAACTTTCATCATCATTCAACACTTTCACCACACTCATACATAATCACTGTCTTTGCAGAGGAGCTCAGATACGACAGCTGAGAAAAGTCCCTCCCAGCTGTCACTATCTCAGACCCCTCCTTTAAAGTGCAGGCATTGTACTTCCCATTTCCAGGACTCAAGTCCAACTAAATCAATTTACTGGTTTCCCTGAATCACTTCACAAAATGTTACCTTGCTCACACTCCAACAGATCGTCATGTCCCAAAAACCATTCGTCTCCATTCACTCCTATCTAACACGCTCACACATGCTTGCTGGAAGTCCAAGCCCCTCGCCCACAAAACCTCCTTTACCCCTTCCCTCCAACCTTTTCTAGGACGACCCCTACCCGCCTTCCTTCCCCTACAGATTTTTACACTCTCCAAGTCATTCAACTTTGATCCATTCTCTCTAAATGACCAAACCACCTCAACAACCCCTCTTCAGCCCTCTGACAAATACTTTTAGTAACTCCACACCTTCTCCTAATTTCCACATTCCGAATTTTCTGCATAATATTTACACCACACATTGCCCTTAGACAGGACATCTATACTGCCTCCAGCCTCCTCCTCGCTGCAGCATTTGCAACCCATGCTTCACACCCATATAAGAGTGTTGGTACCACTATACTTTCGTACATTCCCTTCTTTGCCTCCATGGATAACGTTTTTGTCTCCACAGATACCTTAATGCACCACTCACCTTTTTTCCTTCAAATTCAAATTCTAAATGAGTTAACCTTTTTTCTTTTTCCTTCAATAAAACCATCCCCATCACCTTACACGTCAATTTTCCCAAATATCTGAAAACATTTAATTCTTCCAAAAAATAATCCCTCTCTACCAATTGTGGGATTTTTTCCAATTTTTTTTTATTTAAATTGCGTTTGAATACGCTAATTTCACCTTTACTTTTACATTCTATGAAATTTAACTTTTAAAAAACTTTTACCAATTTTAGATATATTGTAATTAATTTATAATATATATATATATATATATATATATATATATATATATATATATATATATATATCACTGAATTCAATATTTCTTATCATTAACAAGTTTGCAGTTATTTAATTTGTTTCTGCACATATCACGTTGTATACTATGTGACAAAAAGAAAACACTCTTAAGATCCGCTCTAAGTGGTCAGGCTACTTAACCTTTCTTGACATTAATACTGTCTACTCATTCTTTTTCTTGCTACTCTATTTTACGCCAATTCTTTCCCCCTCCCTGTACATTGATCTTATGAATAAAAGAATGACCACCTTTGAATTAGAATTGATGTTGTTATTTGATATCTACGGCAGTTACTCTTGCCGACAGAAAATACCTTAAGGTTGATGAACATCAGCGAGCTTCCAAGTATATAATCATAGTGAGGAATAAATACGAATGTAAGAAATGAGAGAGAGAGAGAGAGAGAGAGAGAGAGAGAGAGAGAGAGAGAGAGAGAGAGAGAGAGAGAGAGAGTAACAGTTGAGAACGAATTTCTTCGATTATTTTTATCTTTGATTAAGCGCCATCAACTGTTATCTAGATGCTGAAGGCAAGGATAGGAACAAAAAAAAAGTACCTCTTCACACCCACTCCCTCCGGTCACCACCGGTAAAAAAACAAAAAATGCCCTATTGGATAAAAACAGCAAGTCATATATAGGACAAATAGGCGTAGATGTACATGGGCTATACATTACTTCTGTTGCATAGAATTGCTACTACCACAGCTGCTCGGGTTACTGCACTGCTACCCACAAATATGTCTAAGTGGTTCTACCCCTAGATGCCTATATATCTATATATAGGTGCTTTGCTGCGAGTGGAAGTGAATAGCCGGATATTCAGTGCAGATTCCGGGGAAACGCTACAATGCCAGAGGACGCTCCATGGATAACACTCAGAGTAGTAGAATCGTATGTGCGCAAAGTGAAATATTTAATAAATTTGGCTACCACAATTCCCGTGGGGAGGCTATTTTAGCGCTCTACAACACGGAAAAAGCAACTCTTTTCCATATTTATGCTGAATCTCATACTACAGAGCTTAAAACCACTGTTTTGTTTTATAATATTACGATGCTCCTCGAAAAAAAAAAAATTCTTGCTTAATTACATCAAACATTAATATCTTGTTCTCTGACGATGGTAAGAGTTTTGTTGCCTCTTTCTACCTTCTCAGGTTCGTCTACGTCCTTTATTGGCGATTATTATGCGATTAGGCGATTAGAAATTGATAGCATATTGAATATGGTTTCCGACGAGAGCATTGTATTGTGTTATTATTGCATTTGTTTTGGACTCGAAGTATCTTACTGGGAAGCCAAGCATCCTGTTGGTTGGTTTTGCTGCTTGCACAGAGAGAGAGAGAGAGAGAGAGAGAGAGAGAGAGAGAGAGAGAGAGAGAGAGAGAGAGAGAGAGAGAGAGAGAGAGAGAAAGAAAAAGAGTAACAGAGCTCCTCCTCCACCTCAAACTCTTCTTTCTACTCATTCTCATCCTTCCCCTCTTCTTCCTCTTCTTATTCCAATTCCTTCCCCTCCTCTTCTCTTCTTCCTCCTTCTAATCTTCCCCATCATCATCTTCCCACATCTCTCCTGCTCCTCCTCCTCCTCCACGTCTCAGGAGGCGAGGAAGCTGCTCTGAGGCGCGGGTCGTGTTTTGCCAGCAACAATGAGACGAGCGGAGATCAACGTCCGAGATCATCCCACAAATTAATGAAGCTTTTAATGAGATGTCAACCGTGCCAAGAGTGCTAATTACCCGTGATTAATTAGTTATCTTAGTGCCAGGCAGCGGTTAGGGCGGTGGTTGTGGTGGCGGCGAGAGATGGGGTGCTGGTGGAGGTGATAGAGGGAGTGGGGGGAAGAAAGCAAGGAGCAGGAGGTGATGGGTGCTTGGGAGGGGGTGTGAGAGGCAAGCTGGGATTCTGGTCGGGTTGATGGGGATTAGAAAGGCGGATGTTTCGTAGAAATACATAAATTAACCTAATTTTCAGTCAAACTTGGTATCAAAATTGCATTTTTTGGAGAAAATTGAGGAAAATCATGTTTTTATTAATTAAAAAAAAATAATTAGCAATATTTTCACTTTTTTTTTTTTAGTTTGTTTTGTGGGAGGCAGAGGAAGGGGATGCTGGTGCAAGGTAGAGGGCGTTGAAGTGGTGATGATAGGTAGACGAAACAACGGATGTTGGTGGCGATTCAGAGGGAAAGGTGTTGTTGTTTGTGGTGTTGATGGTTTGAGGGAAGAGCAGAGGTATAGGGATGGCAGTGAAGTATGTGTGTTGCAGACCATGATTGCATTATTATGGTATATAACATCCATCCCATTAACACACACACACACATACACACACAGAAGAGATACGATATAGCTCACGGAGTACAAATAGGTAAGTACACACGCAAACGCGCACGCACGCAAGCACGCACACGCGCATACGCACGCCCACACTCACGCACACACACATCGGCCTGACGACTCTGGAGGACAGAATGGTCAGGAGAGACATGATAACGACATATAAAATACTGTGAGGAATTGACTAGGTGGACAAAGACAAGATGTTCCAGAGATGGGACACAGAAACAATGGGTCAAAATTGGAAGTTGAAGACTCTGTGAGTCAAAGGGATGTTAGGAAGTATTTTTTCAGTCATAGAGTTGTCAGGAAGTGGAATAGCCTAGAAAGTGACGTAGTGGAGGCAGGAACCATACATAGTTTTAAGACGAGGTATTATAAAGCTCATGGAGCAGGGAGAGAGTGGACCTAGTAGCAATCAGTGAAGAGGCGGGGCCAGGAGCTATGAATCGACCCCTGCAACCACAAATAGGTGAGTACAAATAGTGAGTACAAACACACATACACACACACACACGCACACACTAAATCCCTCGTAAACAAGGCCATGGTCACTGTTGCCAAGACAAGGGGCTATGATTAAGGCAGAGTATTAGCATCGAATCTCTCCTACTCGATCATTGGGTCACCTGTAATATGCGATAATGATATGCAGGCGTCTATAATGGGCCAGGTAATCTGGTCAGGAGACAAGGAATAATTCCTACCTCACTCGTCAAGTTAGTTCACCGAACACGTTATGAGAGGACTTTGATAATTGGACCGGAATGATTTTTGACTGCGATAAATATTGTGATGATAAAGTATAATAGTAGTAACAATTAATAGTAATATTAGCAATTTCCATTTCTCTTTTTTCTTTTCTTTTATTTCGTTTTCTTTTTTCATTTTTTTCTGTTATTTTTCCTATTATTAGTATTAGTCATGCAATAATCGTGACCAAGCGATACAAGATGCACAACAATATTTAGCATTAAACTCATTCTATTAGTATTGTTTTTAAGATAAGAAATTATTATTATTATTATAAATGTTTTGTTAGAGTAAGTTTTACACCTATTTGTTCTAAGGAGCAGAGAGGAACAACACCAAGGCAAAACTGATACGTTGTCAAATGCTTTAATTTTCACAGCACGTGTGCCACGACGTTCCGAAATGTTGCACTCCGACTACCAAATCCAGTTCCGTTATACCTAAAGTAGCTGGTACAGTGGACCTTCATAGTTACGTGTATTTAGAAGACAACAGTTAACTCTGTGCTAAAAAAAAAAATAGCGTCGGACTTTATAAAATTTCCATAGAAGTCAAATTTAGAGGTCAAAATGGTTCTTAAAAAATTATTTCTATTGTGACTATATATAAACGAAGCTGACAGAAACAAATAACAGGATAAATCAGCAGTTAGCAGAGGTTACGGGAGCAAAGAGTGAACAACGCTAGTCACAGCCGGAGGGCAAAAAGATTATGCTGTACACACTAACGTTTACTAGGCTGTAGAGGGGGAGGAAGTGGACCTTTCAACACAATTGGCTATATTTTCTAGATACTTGCAGAATGTTGTGTCACTTTTATCGACAACTGTATGCAGTTTCAGTCGCGTGTGTGTGTGCATGTATGACATATCTGAGGACTTATGTAGTGTGAACTCTCGGTACGGTCCAGTGTGTTCCCGAGCACCACGCTCTGCGATTATTACTTTGTGATCGAGGTATGGCGCTGTGGTGACGGGGAACATTGCTTTTGCCATAGCATAGGTATGAGACAAAGCTGCAAGGCAGTAAGGTTATACTCTTGGTCCAGGGAGGTAGGGGTACCCTCCCCTTTCTCTGCTGTAACCAGGTTAAGCACGTAAAAATTTCACTGCGTTAGGCACAACTGTCCTTGCTAGGCGGGTCTTGCTCTATCCGACTCTTTCCTCAGCCTGATATTATTCCAAATCACCCTTCTCATTACCCATGAGCTGTATACCCCATCCAGGTTTGGCGCTTTCACAATAATAATAATAATAATAATAATAATAATAATAATAAAAATTTTTTAATATTTCAAACTTATCCGTTCAGAAGTCTTTTTAGAAATATCTCAAGTTCAAAACTCGGATAAATTATTCGCTTGAAAAATAATCTTTCTAACAGCATATCGTATTGTTTTAATTTTCAGAATTTCAACCTTATTCTGTCATAAATAGCAAAACATCCTATTACCTAAAGAACTTAAGAATTGATAAACTAGTGCTAGGCAAGTCCTACTCACACTGAACTATGCCAGCACATATTTACCTAACCGGTTTCAAAAACTATTCAAGGTTTTAAAGACGCTTGTGATGGGCAAAACTAGTGTTCTCCTTTCTAGTTATATTCTCAGTTGAGTTTGTCGTTCGGAAATCACAACAAGCACAAATTGTAGTTAGTCTCGCTCAGCAGAAAAAATAAGAATATTGTATTTGTTAAAATGGCACATGGGCATAGAATGAGGCGACATGGATGTTTATCGCTCACTAGGAACTTTGCCAAGCCAATTCAAACAATGCTTGGAGACAGAGTATAAGGTGAAATGCTCAACTGGTTAAGCTTGCTGAAGGTTATGGTGGTAATGGTGTAGTAGTAATAATAGTAACAGTCTTAGCGTGAATTGATTTCAATGGAAAGTGGTGTTGTGTATATTTAGTATGATTTGTGTTAACATCTCTAATACGAGTAAACTACGTTTTTTTGCGATATTGTGCCCATAATGGAGGTTAATGCAGTTTTCAAGCATTTTCGCTTGCGAGTGTCTGGTTCCCCAGTAACTAAACAGGCATCACTTCACTTCTTCATCTGGTAGCTGGAGGAGTTATGGTGTAACCCTCAAGCATTGATTAACTTATTAAATCTGTATTCGAAAAAATTGTGTATTAAAAGGTGTAGTCAGGCTCTGGTCTGTTTCACCGACGAACATCTTACCACAGCCAATGCAAGGTATAAAATGAACGCCTGCGCTGATTGGTTGTTGTTGTTGCCTATAATTTGGTTGCCAAGCACATTTATTTGGTTAAGTTTGTAATTAAGTAGTTCATAAATATTTTCAACAGAATTTAAGAACTTTTGGTATTTAGATTGATAATCATGTTGGGTGCCATTCAGTCACCATCGAGGAATTTGAAGAAAATTCCAAGTTGGCTGTCAAGGTAGTTGTCGATCTCTGGGAAAGTCATAAAGACCCTTATATCAATATGGATGATGAGCATTTTAATTTAATATATTTTATATCATACGCTCCTTAAGTCAAGATATCAGTTATTATGCTCTTATCATAAATAGACGAGCTGATATATAAGAACTCACGAAGGCTACCAGTTTAATTCGCTTTTAATCAATGAGGCGGTATGACATATTTTGTTTAAAATCTGGAAACTTTTTTTATTATAACATGCATATGTTTTTACTTTTTTTTTAAGAAATGAAGTAGAGGAAAATGCTGTTATCATATGTTACAGATAAAATATTATCTTTCCAAATTCTCTGCGTTTTATGAGGTATTATGCCTTGTGAAGGATGTTCACATTAGCTGATGTGAGAGGTTCATAGGTGTCACGATCGTTGATTTTTTTTTTTTTTTTTTTTTTTTTTGGGGGGACATTTTTAGACTGGTAGTCTGTGGTATTCATCACAATTATTTCACTTTGGCAAAGGTAGTCGAATGGGTGACTTCGACACGAGTTTTAAGGAGTAATTGTATAACATGAATTGTAGATTCTACTCGGTGGATCGGTTTTCTGTTTGCGCTTCAGAAAATATTATCATCTTTTTGCACTATTTCCCACTATTGTAAACAACTCGCAGGCCAGGTAGGATTCTAACCCCGGGCAAGCAGCTCTAAAACTTGTTGGCCAGTGACACATTAGTACAACGGCATAGTTATTCGAGCACTGGCCTGTTAGCCTATCATGGGTTTGAATCCTTCGTGATTCGTGAAGAGTTCTGGAATCTGCATTTGCCAGCGTCTCCAACTACTTCAACAAAACAACGGTGTCTTCAACTTTACTGAACCTTTTGATAAAAAACTTCTAGGACGTTTGACAACCAATATGATCTGACTTGCACCTCACTTCCTCTTCACCTCACAAGTACTTTCTTACGAGGTTTATCTTAAGGAATGTAATGGAGACACAAATGCAGTTATATAGTGGTAGAAATATAGCTCTAGTTGTAAGGTTGTAAACACAAGAGGTAAATGTGTTTGTTAGCGATGGGTGCAGCACACTGGCATGTATTGCACTGGTGACAGTGTGCAAGTAACACGTAGAGTATGGTAAGAACCTTGAATATGAGAAATATAACGCCAATTACGATACAGTCTGAATCACTTTCACTTTTGTGTCTAGAATAATATGCGCTCACGTTCAAAGCAGGAGAGACATCGGAGTTGGAAAATGTACAGAGGTGGTTTACGGACTGCACATGCCAATAAAGCATTTAAGCTACAAAGAACGCCTCGAAACACTTGAAATGCTCTCTCTGAAGCGGAAAATAGAGAAACCCAATAACATACATGGAAGATACTTTAAGGCCTGGTCCCAAATCGACTCACTGTTGTAACAACTTCAAGTGATAGGTATGGACGCAAGTGTAAAATATGTCCAGTGAAAAGCAGGAGCACTCTGGGCACACTAAGATAACACTGTAAACATCCGTGGTCTAAGGTTCTTTATCGTGCTACAAATTGATATCAGAAAATTTGCTGGAGAAAATGTAAAGATCTTCAACAAGGAACTGGACCACTACCTGCGTCTAGTGACAGATCACTCATGCTGTGATGGCTATGGGGCCATTGAACCGATGGCAACGACAGTTTGGTTAAACAGACAGCAGAGAGGCCTGGCCAAGCCCGAGCTGCAAAAGTAGAAAAACTATCGATATCACTCACAGGTATGTCTGCTCTTCTGTGTGTAGTATATATGCGACACTTTCAGTAAAGCTTGGGAAAGAGATTACCTCAACATGACACGTTACTACAATACATTCGTCATTCACTTTCAATGATACACTTTACGTACACTTCCAGCGATACATTCAACGTACACTTCCAGCGATACATTCAACGTACACTTCCAGCGATACATTCAACGTACACTTCCAGCGATACATTCAACGTACACTTCCAGCGATACATTCAACGTACACTTCCAGCGATACATTCAACGTACACTTCCAGCGATACATTCAACGTACACTTCCAGCGATACATTCAACGTACACTTCCAGCGATACATTCAACGTACATTTCCAGCGATACATTCAACGTACACTAAAAGCGATACATTCAACGTACACTTCCAGCGATACATTCAACGTACACTTCCAGCGATACATTCAACGTACATTTCCAGCGATACATTCAACGTACACTAAAAGCGATACATTCAACGTACACTTCCAGCGATACATTCAACGTACACTTCCAGTGATACACACAACACCACCCATGAATCACTCTTAGCAAAGGCATCATCGCAGGAAATGTAATATTGCTGTATATATTTGAGTATATATTTCCCGAGTTACATTCAAAGAATTATACTCGCTGAGTGCCTTGTTTTGGTTCGGACACCGTTTTTGTCACTGTCATTCTCATATTGTCACTTAGACGCCTTTTCTCACACTCGCATATTTGTTTCTATTGTAGTTTATCTTCTCATTTCTCTGTTGAATTCCATCCTCTGCTTTCTGTATATCCTTCATGCTCTTGTGCTTCTTGTCATTGTTTCTATAACTTTGATTAAAGTATTGGATATCTTGATCTTTTTCGTTTTATTTTGTTCTCTTGAGTATGAATTTCTCGGATGCCTTCTGGGACTTTCATACTAGATACTTCATCCCTTCTTCAGTAATTTCTTTCAATTCCCCTTCTCACTGCGCAGTATACAGGAATTGCCTCTGTTTCTCTATCTCTGTCTATCTCCTTCTCCTGTGTGTTTGTGAATACGATATTCTTAGAGAGAGAGAGAGAGAGAGAGAGAGAGAGAGAGAGAGAGAGAGAGAGAGAGAGGAGAGGGAGGGAGGGAAGGAGAGCGTTTGCCTTTGGCAGTGTATTTACTTTTACACTTATACATTAGCATATATACCTACATTAAACTTGGCATTTGCTCGTGTTTGTGCTCTCGTATGTGTCTGTATGCATGCACATAATCATCGTATTTATCTACGGCTGGGTTTAATACCTCCATCTTGGGATAATCTTGTATAGATTTGAACATCCTCAAGTATTTAAAGGGACCACCAGTTTCGCTATGATGCTTGATCTAGATGGCCTCTAACCAGCATCTCTGCTTTTCGATATTAAATAATTCATAATACATGAAAAACAGGACAGCTAAGTATTACAGGTGAATGTGATCTTCCGCTATGTCACAATTGATAGATACGTTGCTGAAAGATTTTGTCGGTTCATCCCAAATCAAAGAATGTTAGCAGTATGACAAACTGCTAGTAACAGAAATATATAAATGCCAGTAATACTAGCGGCGTGTACTCGGGTGTAGCGTTTTTCGAAGTCAACTGTTTCGGTCCCCTATGCTGCTCGTAATAATAATAATAATAAAAAATAATAATAATTTTATTTACTTCAAGAACATGATATACAGGCCTAGCTGATATCACTGACATACTACTATATAGAAAGCCCCTTGTTATGCTGAGCATTTCTGGCAAATTAGGTCAGTTTTGCCCAGGATGCAACTCACGCTAGTCGACTAACACCCAAAGTACCCATTTTAAACTGATGGGTGAACCGGGACAGGGACAGCAGGTGTCTTATGGACACACGTCCCTAATGTTTTCCAGCCGTACCGGAGGAGATTCGATCTCCTCCGGTCTAAATTTGTTAGATCATCTGGTGAATGTTGCACTGAAGCAGTGCTTTTGAGGGAAGCGGTCATTCTGCAATTTCTATTCACTCATTTCTTTATTTCACCAAAGGATAGACAAGATTAATCAAGAATGTAAAGAAAAATGCTCATGTCATTTAGTGTCAGGAACAAGGTTATCAGCAAGCTGTGAGGTCACTTATCCCTGTATAAAAATTATTTTGAAATTCGGCAAACTTAAACTGATATTTCTGAGTGACACTCAACCACCTTCAGCTTTTCACGAACACTTAACACATTTGATACAGCATTGATGTCCACCATTTTGAATAATGTTCTGCAAAAGTATGAACATCGTAAACAAAGGTTTGCAGGAGATTTGAGATTGAATTGTACTCCACTGTGATGCTGTTTAATGCCCTTTAAGTATATAATACGTCATATCATGGATTAATTTATTGAGAAGACAGAAAAAAAGCGAGATGCAAATGCTAAACCGAATCACCGATTATTCACGTTTCAACAAACGAAATTGTTTTGCAGGCCATTGCATTATTTTCTGATATGCAGCAGATCTTGAAAAAAAAGCGTTCACTGATAAATTCCTGTTCCTATAGCTGTATGCAGAAAAAAAACCAAGGCAAATATGCTCAAAACCAAGATATCTGATAAGGTGCTGTGTTTACATTTTTGTAAGAATATATCTTGCAAATTTGGGACCGAATTTAATTGTTCATTAAATACTGTTTACGACTGACTGTGGAATAATAACATTTACCTTTTCTTTTAATTCTCTCTTTTAAGAATGAAGTTATGTGAGAAACATCATATGAAGATTTTATTTCTGATTTTGCAGTGGAAAATATCTCGAAAAGTTAATCTGTAATTCTACTGTCTATGTATTTGGCTTTTTAGTTTTCGTAAGTCAAAGTCTATTGAATAATACGGCCATACATACTATATAGATGGATATACAGATAATCGGCTTTAGTCAGAGTTAATAGACTTGGCTCGAAAAGCAACGATCTATTTTTTTTTTCAAAAAGGAGTAGCGTAAATTCATTAATATGACAAATAATATTCACAAAATTTAGACTAGACTAAGATAGGGTGAGCAGGGCTAGACTATTTCATTGCGATAACTGTAGTATATTTAGATTTAGTTGCCATATTTGAATTGGTGAAAAATAAAAAAAATGAATGCCAAAGTAGTTTACAAAATTATATCATGTACAAACTAAATACGCCATAAAAAAACCTCATTGGTCAATTCCTTGAAAGAAATCATATACATCCATACCGAGCCTTTGATAATTCAGACTCGCGTAGCGACCCTTATCCCCTGAACATAAGTAGATGAGCTTAACGAAGAGCTAGAACGAGATACTTCTAAATATGCAGTTCAGAAGGGCAAACAAAATTAACGTAGTGTCAAAATGCTTCGCTGAACTGATTGCAGGCAGATAATGTCGAACTTCTCACATGCATCTAAAATAGCAGTAAGCCATTTTTAACAAGGCATATTGAAATGTGCAGTCGAAAGCTTCATGAAGTACTAAAAGACTAGAAAATATTGGGTCACTGAGTATCGCTGCAGATTCGTCCCAATAGGTTCAGAAGAGCTAGATGAATTTTTTGAAAGTTCATATGTTTACAAACACATTTGAACAAGTATATATTTAATCTCTGATTGAACTGCAGCAAGTAGAAAATGCCGATGAGCACCCTCTTGCACAGTGTACATGCGTAGTCCCTCCAACACCTGCATCCACAGTAAACATGCGCAGTCCCTATCTTCATTTATTCAACGTGAGATAAGAGTAGCTATATTTCCGTGTTGGGAAAAAGAGTTCTCCGAATCTAATCATTCAGAAAGATTTAACGCAATTTCCGCCTCCATAAACCTACATTATACACATTACAACACATTATAATAAACTAACTCTTTCTCTGGGGGCAAGAATATACACAGGTGGGAGGTTGGGGGGGGGGGGAACATCCCGCCGGCCTCCACTTGCCTCCACGAAATAAAACCCTTACTACATTTTCCTGCTAATATCCTCATTACTTCCATAATTGCGATGACTCTATGTTTTATATTCGCAGAGGGACATAATCCGACCAAGTAATGCGATTAGCGGGCCTGATTAAACCCCCCCTCTCTCACTCCGGCCCTAAACGGCGCGACAGTTTCTCTTTTGCTTTTATGTGGAGAGGCGTCGTATTTGATGTCGCCTCGCCCACTCTCCCTGACGAATTTTTCCTGGCAGTCACTTTTTTTTATTACCTATTTAAGCTCATTTTGCCATATATTTTGCTTTTAAGCGTCGAGTATTGACGCGCTTTGCGTCCGGCTTATTTGCTAGCGTTTTAGATCGGATTGGTTGAATTTTATAACATTAATTTAACCGTTTACGCTGCCATATTATATATGTTAATTGCTTTTTGATATCGTGTAGGGGCTGTGTATTCTTCTGTTAACGCTGCGCCTGACGGAGAAAAAACATTTCCAAACTGGACATATTTTTAGCCTTCATTTTGTTATTTAACCGTCCCTCATTTGGTTACATTGCAGGCTTATTGGATTATTCGCGACGAGATATGCGCAAAATTTCGTGGTTATTTTCTGATTTTTTGCCTGCAAATTCGTTCTGCTTTTGGCTTATTTCCAGTATATTTCGTGTTTATAGTGTCATGACTGCAGATGACCTTCCCCCCATCCCCCTATTATTATTCTCTCTCTTTCTATCTCTCTCTCTTTCTCTCTCTCTCTCTCTCTCTCTCTTTCTCTCTCTCTCTCTCTCCTATTACGCTGATCATGCGAATATATTTTCTCTCGTTTTACACGATCACAGAAAGTTAGCCGTTTTCTGGATTAGGAACATTTACATTAGAACACACTCTTTACAGTGCAAGTCTGGTGATGGTGTAAACGAAGTGAATATTCAAGATTTTATTACCATGCAAGGCAGTCATACATTCATCTTTATATATATATATATATATATATATATATATATATATATATATATATATAGTAGTATTGAAATATTTACACAGTAACGGTACTAGCTCCTCTAAAGGCCAAGTATTTTCCAACTCTATAGGTTGCTCTTGCTCAGCGGCGTAATCCATCATACTGTATTCTAATTTCTTTGGAGAGGTCGTGTATTATATAGAGAGAATAATACACCTTATCTATTAATATTTTATTTTTCCTGTGTATAGGTGTTTGTTTCCGCATAAGTGTCCAAAATGTTCCTTTATTGCTTCACTTTATGAAATTGTGAAATTGCTTTTTCTACGATCCTACCTACGACATGCGATATAATTATCGACTTCTTCATTTCTTCCTGCCTGTTAGTCACCTACAGCACCAAAACCAAAATACCAAAACAAAAAATCTGAACTGGTGGAAATTCTAATTGGGGTACATTTTGTTGATGGAATGTGCAAATAGTTCTCTTCCTAACTGGGCATACTTTTGGTCTAGTATTCCATTCAATTGTATTCGCTCGTTTACCAACAGGAGGTAAAACACATCTAACAAAGTGGGCCTTCTTATCAGACGTTGTTTCGCCCTAAATAGAGTTTTATTATTTCTATACTAGAAAAGATTTGACACAACCATATTTAGTGTCTGATAAAAAGTTTTACTCTGCTGTTTGAATTTTGCATTACTAGAATGTCGGCTACTGCGCCAGTCACTACATTCTGTTTATCTTTATTCGAAAGAATACTCCTCACGTCCATTTTAATTGACTCTTATTATTTTTCTATCATTCTGCGATATGTATTTCTCTTTCATTCTTTTCCATATCATTTTCTTGTGATTTCTTTGTATCCAGACTCATTCACATGTTAACATTCTTTCTAAACGGACAATTCTAATTCTAATGTATTGTGATTTTATATTTTTGGCTACCCTGAAATTTCCTTGTTCAATGTATGTTCTTACATTATCCCTACTGCAAATGTTATGTGCATTTACAATTATTTTTTATACAACTCATTTGTCTACTTTACGGATCTTTGTGTACTCTATAATGATAAATAACTTTTTAACTCCTTTTCTATTTTTTTTAATATACAAGATTTAGAATTACTGTTTATTTTCTTAGCAAACGTAGACGATATCTTCATCACTAAACATAAATCTATATTTTATTTCTAAACTTGACGTTAAACAAGTGTTCTCATTTTCAATCATTCTTATCACGCTTTTTTTGTCCAGATTCACACCTTCCCAGTTTTTTTTTATAGTTTGCTCACAATATTGCTGCGTTGTGCATTCTTAAAAACTCGTTGTTGTTATTATTATTATTAATTATTATTATCATCAAGAAATGGAAGTACCAAACAAGTTGGAATCACACAGTTCTTGAAGAATCAGAGAAGTAGGATTGATCCAAGTAAAGGAAGGTTAGATCCCATTCCTGCAGCATGAGCTCTTTCAGCATCAAGAAATCCTCCCTGTTAAGGACTCATATTCCCAGTTTTTCTGTGCCGCGCATTTTTACTTTTTGACCTGATTATCAGGTCATACTTTCCCAGATCCACACATCCTCTCTTTTTTTTACCTCTTTTTCACCTATTTTCTATCCCACTGTTGTGTGACCTATAGAAATATAATTAGAGACTCAGTTCACAATCACACGTTTTCTATGAAGATCGACATCTTATGGTCAAAACTTTTTATACACACTACTCTTGCGTTCCAAATATCGTATAACTACGCTGGTGACAGTCAAGTGTTGGTGAAACGAATGAGGTCGCCTTATACCTGTTTTCCCTGTTTACCAAGCTGCAAATAGGTACGTGGGTGGTCGTGGCTTGTTGTGGGTGGAATCCTTGGGATTGGTAGTTCTGAAGATGACCGGGACAATAAGGCGAGAAGCTGGTATAAAAGACGTGTTATACAGAACAAAAGTTTATTTTAGGCGACGTTTCTCTTGGGACTGAATTTTATGAAGTTTAACTACTAGGTGAAGCGTTTAAAATAATATCTTGTTCTGCTTTACGTATTTTGTTATCTATTCTATTGCCTTGCAAGATGGATTTATTTCTTGCTTTTTATTAGTCACATGTGTGAGCTTTATGGATTATAATAAAGCACACTTTAAAAGCTCACTTTACTAATTTTGATTAAGCTCTTCCCTCAGAGAAAGGCTGTTTGAAATAAAGGCATGCTCAGCATTCTGTATTGATACCCCCTGAGTAATCTAAATAAGCTGTGAGTTTCCTTGCACCAAAACTGGAGTATCATATCTCACTTTATTTTCAACATATACTGAACAGACGTCAAACATTTTTCTGTTGTTGTTTTTCAGCTTGCCTATCTCTGCCTTCTCCCTTATCAAGCCCCCCAACATAGTTTTGCCTTGTGCATTTCCATCTCCTTACTTTTCGAATTGCTCGTATTTTCCACCCTCTTGTTTATAAGTTTTATTCATCCTCCCTCCCATTTATTTCGCAATTCTTTACCTCCTTATTTTACAATATTTCGTACTTGGATTTCCGTTTTCTCCGTAATGACATAATCTTTTTCCACACTTACCTTTCCCATTTTTATCCAGTCCTACATCCTTTCCCCTTACTTAATTCCCATATTTCATCTCCGATATTATGTCAAGTTTTGCTCATTTCTCTGCAAATTTGACTAAATTTTCCGCTGTTAAGTAACAGGGATTAAATTTAGCAGCAACAGTTCAGCATCCACTGCTGCAGCAGCCGTAGCCACAGTAGTGCAGTTGAAGCAGCAATAGCATCTGCAGCAACAGGTGCAACAGCATCTGTTTCATCAAGAGCTGAGGTAGAAATAGCAACAGGAGGAACAGAAACGGTTTCAATAGCTGCAACTGCAGCAACATTAAAAATAACAGTTGCCGCTCTAGCACTGTCAGTGACAACAACTGATGCATTTGCAAATAGAGGAATTGTACCTAAATAGAGGGAGACAGTTATAGCAGCAGCAACAACATAAAAAATAGCAGAAGAAACAACTTTTTTGGCACGATCTTCATCTTATTAGCGAGACACTGAGTTGTCTAAGGCCATAAACCAACACAGTGAACGGAGACATATGAAACACTGCTTTTATCTGGTGATGAAGCAGGCATACCCAGTGAATGGTAGCACATACAACACTCAAACATTATTAATTGATATCTGGCTAATCTTTACATGGAGTTCGTTCGATAATATAATCAGCTAGGAGAGTTTGTGCTAGTCGTACAATCAATGCAAGACCAGAGAGTTTCTTCAAAACAGCAGTGCTAGCCTCATGAGAAGACTAACGAAGTTACATTTGGCAATTAATTAGGATGTGCTGTATTATGCGCATTGTTGAATGTATTATGTATACATTATGTGTATTATATTAATAGCGTACATCATGTCATGTACACATTACGAGTATTATGTTGTGTTTAATATTATGCGCATTGTTGTGTATTACATCCCTCACAAAGGCCTCGCATATTATTTATAGCAGATGGCTATAAATAATTTGTGCGTTACGAATGTATTTTTCCTCTAAGGTTATTTGTGTCAGTATATACCAGGAAATTTATAACGGTGTCTCCTGAAGAATATAACAGTTAATTTTAAATGCTGATAAAGTTTTGGTTCTGATATTATTATTATTATTATTATTATTATTATTATTATTATTATTATTATTATTATTATTATTATTATTATTATTATTATTATTATGTATATTTATATTGCTCTGAATCTAAGTTAATGTGTTTTTTAAACTGTTTCTAGGTTGGTAGACAGCAGCCGTCCTGGGCGATACTACCGTCCTGTCATATGATTGAGAGAGAGAAGCCTGTTAAAGGTTTTGCACTCTGACAGAACTGCTTGTCCTTCCCTTTGTGTCTCATGAACATTTAGGATGGCAGGTAAATTTTATTAATTTCTTTCATTCATTATAAGGTTATCTTAATATTCATGCGTGTTTCATAAATTCTTAATCCTACCTTTTTTCTCTACTTAAATCTGGAATTGGGAGTCAGAATCGTATTCACATGATCATAGGTATCGTATACGGGGAAAGAGGAATATTTCACTTAAATAAGTGAATTGTAGACACTTGTATGAACGGCGTCACTCATTGTGTGAATGAACGAGTTTTAGAAAGACGTGGGACCGTAAAATATAGTGAGTTTCTCTTGAAAGACATGCAGTAGGCTGAAA
The DNA here is from genome assembly GCA_009830355.1 of Cherax destructor. Lineage (NCBI taxonomy): Eukaryota > Metazoa > Arthropoda > Malacostraca > Decapoda > Parastacidae > Cherax > Cherax destructor. The sequence goes on from WNWK01000059.1 coordinate 510,165, forward strand.
ACTAAGAAATCAAAGACATATAGACAAGATGTTTTTAATAGTCTTGCTCTGTATACGCTTTTTTGCTTTGCCACTTTTCAAACTTGGTCTTTGCAGATGACAGTTGTAATACATTTAGAAAATAAGCAACATGAATTGGTGGATGAATTTGGATCGTTGTTTACGAGAGGGAAGTCATAAGCAAATAGTGGAAAAGTGATGCGTTCTATGAAGGAATCATTAAACCTGAGAATAGATATGGGAAGAAATGGTTGGAATGTTGAGGTATCTGTTGGAATTAAGAAAAAAAAAGATATCAGTGTATGTAAATAAGCTGAATTAGAGATAAAAAATATAGAAGTGACGAAACATTTTAATTTTAATTTGATGGTGGAAGACTTGTAAATATCGTCTTTGAGATCAATGTGCTGGGTAAATATTATGCAGAGTATATGGAATGAAGAAATTGCAAAGTATTTGGTGAAACGAAAGGTATAATTCACAGAGTGAAAGAGGGGTTGTTAATATGGTTTGGTTATGTATAAAGAATAGAATATGATAGGATGATTAAGAGGGTATATAAATCTCGAGTGGAGGGAAGAAAGTGTGGGGAACCTCAGTGAAAATGTTGGAAGAAGGGTGTGAATGAACTAATTGAGAGGAAGGGGAGTGAACATCTAGCAAGCATCTTTGAGCGAGTCGATGTATGGGTAAGGGGGGATGTGACGTGCTGTGAGCATGATAATATATATAAAAGGATTCCGGTAAAGTAGTCAGGCGGACTTTAGTTTGGGAAGTGAGAAGTTAATTGTCTGCACCTTGAAAGTCGTGAGGGATGTTACGATTCGGAGGATCATCATTAAAGCATGATAAATGTAAGTCACAATACCATTGATGAGACAACTCACTACTAACCCATAAATAGGAAATAAAAATTGAACCATTAGGAATTTTAACGGCTATTTTTTTCTCTTCATTCAAAAAGTTATTATATGAATTAATATGGAGTCATTTTTAAAAAATCAGTAACTTCGCAGTCTTACCTGCGCTTTTTAATACTATTGTTATTAATAAAACTTATTTTAGAGTTAAGATAATCTTAGATAAGTAAGCTACGATTGTATTAGTATATTCAGTAAATTCTGGGAATAGTATATTACATTATAAAGTCAGTAATGTAGCTATAATCAAAATTTACCTATTCCTAATACTCGTGATTATATCTATTAATCCATAAGAAAAAATATCTACATTTTAAAGAGAATTCGGCTTGTTGGACGCCACTGGGTAAAAGTAATAAATAACATTGCATAGTACTTATTAATCAGTATCGTCTAACGAAACGTGGAGCGACATCTCTGTAGAGGTAAACAATAGATACCCTTGCGTAGCAGCATGATGCTGATATACGCAATTATACTTATTAAAAAATACAATACTTTATGCTGCCAGAGCAGTACTCGTATTATAGTGAGAATGAGAGCACATTAACTCTTACACTAAGAGCTTAGAGTAGTATTCACTGAGAGTAGAGCTCCCACTCTTCCTTTCTTAGATAGCACAGCACCAAGCTGCCATCGTGAGCACATACCTATCACAATGTATCATTAACATAAGTATCTGAATAGATAGCAGTATATCATGTCCATGAAGTGATTTGATAGCTTGACTGACTTATATCCTGAAGTACGATGTTTGAATCCTCTCAGTGCACTTTGGGGGATTAATATTGTGAAATATCACTACAATTACAGGGAGAGGTACTAGTGGCAATGGTATTATGTAAATAATGGTGCAAATAATGGTGTGCGTTAATAATGGTGTAAATAATGGTATGTGATGCCGCATGTTTCTACTGTATCATGATGTGTCAGTATATTTCTATGGCTGAGACACTTGTATGATTGCCATGCTCAAAAAAAAAAAAATAATAATTATCGTCTTTATGCATTACAGTACTTACTGGTCATATGGTTATAATTGGATAATTTGTTTTATTAGTCAACAGTCTATTCTCACTTAATCAAAACTGACCTAAATAGAAGGGATGGGACAATACCAAAATTTTGGCCTATAACGTTACTCAGTTTTAAACCGATACCGATACTCAATTTTTGGCTGACACCAATACCGATACTATTAAAATTACCCGATACACACAAATACCTGTACCAGAACAATCAAATTCAACCGATATCGCCGATGCCGGTTCTTTTGAATATACCTTCTTAATAGCATAAATTGAATAATTTCCTGAAAATAGTATGCAAGAAATGGCCTTAAGATTAATTACAGAGGGCAAGTTAAAAACTTTTCATATTGATAGGATATGTGGTAGTGTGTCGAACTTCGATCCTGGAGGGCCGGGTTCGAACTTGTATCCGTGATATTAAATGCTTTTCTGTCTCCGTCTCCTCTCTGTTTTCTCTTCGCATCACATTATCTCTCTCTCTCTCCCTCTCTTCTCTACTTTTTTCTAATCCATCCTTCTTGATTTCTTATCAGAACACAACTTATCAATTTCTTTTCCTGTTAAACTGCTTCTGCCTGTAACGTCACGAGTATTCAGAAACGCTCTCAAAAGATGTACGAGGGAAAAAAAAGATGAATATTCAACCAGACTTACCAATCGACGGAGAAAATGTTCAAAACGCTTCGGAAATTTCTTGAAGATCATCGTAAGAGAAGAATACAAAGGAGCAGTTTCTTCTACGTTTGACTCGCTCCTCTAAAAATATGACTTGGCCTCTTCTGTTTCAGATTTCCTAAACTTGACTCAACTTACCGGTTAGTAAACATGACTCGATCAATACAAAATATCCCAAAATAGTTTTGTGATGTATCACATTCTGCTCCCGCCTGACCCCCTTCTTTGTATTACGTTTGGGTACTTGACTATCAGAAGTTTTGATTAGGCCCTCATTACCGGATCTAACATTCTTCAAGTTTATGAAAGTGCAGCCTGATGGCCTTGCTTGACTGACCGTGGTCAAGAAGTCCTAGAAAAATATGTTAACTCGTAATCACTTACAAAATTACTCCAACCAAAAGTGGTCCAACCTATTCCTCGTCACCTTTTTTATAACTCGATTCAGTCAGAAATGAACTTGAGTCAGTTCGTAGCAAAGGGAATACCTTGATGACAGTGAAGGGCTCTTGATCAGTGAATTAGAGCTACCCTCTTAGATCACATCTAATGACTTTGAATTACCTAGGGACTGTGTGACCCCCCCCCCACAGATTTAGCGCTCAATCATAAAAAATAATATTCATGACCAGACTCAAATATGGAGAAACGAACAACCCAGTGCAAGTCCAGTAATTGGAAACGGCTTAAACTAAGAAGAATAAATAATAATATGAGAAAAACAGTCCTCATATTGCGAATGTCTGAAATTTTAGAAAGTCGTTTTACAAAACCATGAAAACTTAGAAAGAACAATCAACAAACTAAGTTATAAAATAATTTTTATGAAAAAGAGGTCATCACTAAATTATTAAGCATGAAGCTTCAGAAAATATAGTCATCCTTCTAATGTCAATGTTAGAAATTTCTGAATATTTTTCTTGACGAATCGCAATGGCTGTTAAGTCACGCTTTCGGTTAGACTGTGTGGATTGGGCACATCTATTACCTTGACAGCTTTTTTTATCTTCCTCCAATAGATCTAATAAACTGGTTAAGTAAATTCTTCCAGAACATAAAAGTTGCTTAACAGGAAGGAATGACTATATCTGAGGCACCAGTCGGCCAGATACACTGTCAACATAGACAACATGATTAGCTGAAACTATGGCCCACAACCATTATAACCTGCAAAGATCCTTATCGTAGAAAAGACTTACGCAGCGATGATTGAGGGGTTAAGCTTCCAAACAGAGGGAGCTTGGCTCGCTGTGGGTTCACTTCCCGTTTTCGAATCTATAATCATTCTCCTTACTGAAGTGAAATTTCTATCACACACAAGTATGCCTGCTAATACAAGGAAATCATTGCATTAGCAATGTCTGTCGAAGGAACAATAAAGTTCTAGACCTTTTGCTAAATTTGCTTTAAAGAAAATTTTCCGTCTGTAAATGTACTTGATCTAGTATTGATCAACCTAACAATACTGTTGGAGAAATGCTAGAGGAGCAGTTAGAGAGACCTAAGCAGGTCTCTCTCAAATGTAACCCTTCTCAAACACATGTTTATCCAGCTAAATTTTAAAGCTACTTGAGGTTTTAGCTTTATTGACAATCCATTGGCTTGGACCAGTAGGACTATTACAGACCTGCATTTATGTTTCCACCTGACTTATAACCCCCGTATCTGTGCTTCCCTCCATCCTCTTTTGTAATTTCCTTTGATGAGAACTCCAGAGAGAGAGAGAGAGAGAGAGAGAGAGAGAGAGAGAGAGACAGACAGACAGACAGACAGACAGACAGAGAAACAGAGAGAGAGAGAGAGAGAGAGAGAGAGAGAGAGAGAGAGAGCAGAGACAGAGACAGACAGACAGACAGACAGACAGACAGACAGAGAAGCAGAAGACATACAAGGAGAGTCTCCTCCAGTGCTCATGGCTAACAACCCGAGACGCCACTGATGGATAGGCTAATCAGTGATGTGTGTTTTGGGTGTCACTGTTTGTGCTTAGGTGCTTGCTGGAGGTGAGGGAAAGGAGCAAAGGCAGGAGAAGAGAATGAGAGAAGGAAGGAGACTAAGAATGAAGAGCATATGGAGAAGATTGAGTTTTTGACGAACGAGAACAAGATGAAAGAAAAGACGGGGGAAAGCGAAAGAATGAAAAAAAAAAAAGTTACGTATGAGGAAAGAAAATCAGAGTATACTTAGTCTGGCACGAATGAATAAGACGATCTGAAGAAATAACGATATATCGAGTTTGAAAGAAGTGAGAAGATAATAGAAAAAATCAACTAAACCGTAATTGCAAAAGTGGTATAGAACGACACACATATACTGTAGAGCTGGACATAGAGAATAGCTAATCCTCAGTTACACTTCTGCGGTAAAAGTTATTTGTGCGAGCTGAGCACCAAATGCGATGTTATTGTAAATCTTTGTTGGTGCCCAGCGTTGTGAGTGCGAGATGCGCGCGCGCTCGACCGCTTGCGCTCACCAAATTGAGCTCACTTATTTGTAGTTGCGTGGGAGGGGAAGGGGTTAGTTTCCACTTCTGGCCTCTCCTATTGACTGGCTGCCATCTGTGACGTGAGACGATCACCCTCACTACTTTTCACCCAGGTCGTTACATTTCTGGATCACCCTGAGAATTTGTTTTTTCCTGATGTCCCTGTAACTATCCTGCAACTCTGAAGTCTGCATTTTTCCCCCCCTCTCTTCCTCCTTTCGAACAGTTTGTCTCTGTTCAAAGTACAAATTCCGCTAAGCATCTTGTACTACGTAATCATATATCCCCTACTTCTTCAGTTCTCCTTTGCAATCAGGCTGAGATCTTTAATTGACTCAACTTTCGCCATTCCCGTTTACCGTGGAACTAATCTCGCCACTTTTCACCTCCCTCACTTCCTTTAGTTTCTGGACATGCTTACTGAAGTTTGTGTTCCATGTTAGTGCTGAATATTCTATGATTGGCCTGACATATGTCGTATATAAGATTGTGTGTGTGTGTGTATGTGTGTGTTGTGTTGTGTTGTGTGTGTGTGTGTGTGTGTGTTTATGTGTGTGTGTGTCTACGTGTGTGTGTGAGTGGTGTGTGTGTTGTGGTGTGTGAGTATGTGTGTGTGTGCGTGTGCTCGCGCGTGCGTGTGTGTACTCACCTAATTGTGGTTGCCGGGGTCGAGTCATAGCTCCTGGCCCTGCCTCTTCACTGATCGCTACTGGGTCCTCTCCCTGCTCGATGAGCTTTATCATACCTCGTCTTAAAACTATGTATGGTTCCTGCCTCCACTACGTCACTTGCCAGACTATTCCACTTCCTGACAACTCTATGACTAAAAAAATATTTCCTAACATCTCTTTGACTCATCTGAATCTTCAACTTCCAATTGTGACTGCTTGTTTCTGTGTCCCCTCTCTGAAACATCCTGTCTCTTTCCACCATATCAATTCCTCGCAGTATTTTGTATGTCGTTATCATGTCTCCCCTAACCCTCCTATCATCCAGTGTAGTCAGGTCGATGTGTGTGTGTGTGTACGTGTGTGAACTCAAGTCCATCAGTGCTATGGGTAGCTTACAGCCGCTTCTTACATGATCACATATATGTTGTTGGGCGTAATGCTAGCAACAAATCCCCAGGACGGATCCCAGTGATAAGTCGGCTAAACTAACAACTAAGTACAATTGATGCTGCTGGCTACCATTTTGACTGCCTGGTCGGCAAATATCACTAGTTGGCTGGGAGAGTGTTTGGAGGATAGTGTCTTAACTTGGAGGGTCATGTCTCACCTTGGAGAGCAGTGTCACCTTGGAAAGTAGTGTGTCACTTTGGTGAGTAGTGTGTCACCTTGGTGAGTAGTGTGTCATCTTGGTGAGTAGTGTGTCACCTTGGTGAGTAGTGTGTCACCTTGGTGAGTAGTGTGTCACCTTGGTGAGTAGTGTGTCACCCTGGAAAGTAGTGTCACCTTGGTGAGTAGTGTGTCACCTTGGAAAGTAGTGTGTCACCTTGGAAAGTAGTGTCACCTTGGAAGGGCAAATACCATCTGAAGAGGAATGAGTGGCGCCAAGAAGAGATGATTGACACATGGAATTAGTAATTGACATCTGTATGCTATGATTGACATATGTATGTGATGACATCTGTATGCGATGACTGACATCTGTATGTGATGACTTACATCTGTTCTTGATGACATTTGAAAAGAATAAATGACACATGAAAAGAATGTAAGACACTTGAGAGGGATGAATAAGGCCTGGAAGAGCTCTAACCCACCAGGAGAGTTGTGGAGAAATTTGAGAAGACTTGGTGTCACTTGGGAGAGAAAGTGAAGAGAAGACTCCCTCTTGGTGGATGATGAGGTCGAATAGCGGAGTGTTGAGGGACGGTGACTTGCTTAACGTGTAGGATCAACAAAGACGTGGATCACGAGGATCAGTAAAGACGCATTCCATCTCGCTAAAAAGCAGTGATAATTTATAATTAAAATAGGGAAAAGCAAACTTTCTTTGTACATATACACACACCGTGAGATACTCCTCTTGGTGTATGCATCTCGCATCCATTCTCGTGTAGCTACGAGTACTACCGTTACCCTCCTTATTAGCGACGAAAAATGGTACAGAGGGGCTCTTGCCCGACAAAATCTCCGCACCAAATCGATTAATATAACAATTTTCTTTCTTCACATATATTGCATGAATGACTTACAATGCACCATAACCTTAGCCAACATACTAATTTGGCTGGCTACGGAAAAAATAAATTGCAAAACAAAATAATTTTTTTCCTTCTGCACTGATTTTAATATACGAGTATCATCTTGTTGCTGTTGCAACACTGCTTGCAGCCTCCAAGAACTCCAACAACAGTACACTGCTCCCTCCACTATTGATGTTCCACGCTTAGGTGCATCAGAACTGGGAATAACTTTGATGGAGTCTTGGGAGGAGGGAGTTGACAGAAAACCAGTCTCATGTGAGGGAGTTGAAGGTAACCAGCTTCACCGGAGAGAGTTGAGGGTATACCAGCATCATTGGAAGGAGTTGAGGGTATACCAGAATCATGAGAGGGAGCTGAGAGTATACCTGGGGCGAGGGAGGGGGTTGAGGGTATTTTAACATCATCAGAAGGGGTTTAGATCTACCAGCATCATAGGGAGAGAGAAGAGGTGGTGCTAGCATCGTGTGAGGGTGAGAAGTAACGTGAAGGAGAGGGAGAGATGATAACATTATTGTTAGAGAGAATAGTTGGTGCTTGCATCGTAGAGAGGGTGACGAAGTAATGCTTGCATCGGGGAGGGAAGGGAGAGGAGGTGTTGCATCGTGTGGAGGAAGAAGAGGCGGTGTTAGCATCGTGGGGATGAAGAGGAGGCGGAGCTAGCATCGCGGGGAGGGGTGGTGGTGCTTGCATCGTGTGGATGGAGGTGGTGTTGTATCGTGGGGAGGAAGAGAGGAAAGTGCTTGCATCTCGTGGAGGGAATGGTGTTGGTTACATCGTGGGGAGGGTAGAGGAGGAGGAGGGGAGGTTGAGGTGGTGGTGCTTGTGTTGTGGGGAGGGAGAGGAAGTGGTGCTTGCGTCTTTTGATTATTTAATTGTTCACTGTCGTCCTCCGTGTTCAGTACTTTTCTATGCTCTTTTACGCCTTGCTTTACTTTCTCTGCAGCTCTGGTTAAACCAATGGCTCTGTCTAGATTTTGCATTTCCACTCCTGACTAATATGAACTATTGTGGGGCCTCCCGACACTTTCTAGCTAGGCTCACTAGTATCTAGAAGGTTGTCTGACCAACAAACTATCTTTCTCATTGAACTTTGTGAATGAAATCTCCCATTACTACATGATCTTTTCTTTAATCTCATTAATTGTTCATCGTTCCTTTCTCTCCGATTTCGTTTCTGTTAAGCATTTATCCGGTTCTCTTAAAGGTCAAAACCAGGTACCGTCATTCTGATTTATGGGAATTCTTGTAGCTTCTTCGAAAAGTCAAATCAGGAAAGTTTCCATTAACGGTTTCATCAGTTTTGTCCTCCCCATTTCTGGTGAATTACGGATCCCAGCTCGATCAATCTGTTTCCTTGTTATTGAAATCCATTATGACCAGTAGCTTAGCGTTAGTACTTCTTATTGTTTTGTGCTTCTTTCTCTAGGATGTTTTGTGATTCCTTCGTTGCTCTCGTTCTTTTCCGTTTTTTGTAATTTTCAGGGAATTGGGAAAATCATTGCTCCAATTATATCGGGTACTCTGCAGCCACAACCAGCCAAGTTCAACTAGTAAGAACACACAATTACGCGCACACGCACGCACGCAAGTATATACTCGACCACGCAAGCTCAAGCACCCACAAAACAGAACGCGATATACTCCAGCGGAGCCACGATTCCAATTAGCAGTAAGCTAGAGCATCTCATTGTACCTGAGACACTCTATCATCATCTAATACAGGTATTAATTGTTACACCGCCTGTGTTTGCCTACCACCCTACATTATCATTAGTTCTAACTGCATTGTTGCTCCACACCAACCACCCTGGCGGTCAGTGTGAGGTTGGCATAGCTTCGCCAGCCTCGCACAATGCAACCCAATCATTAGTGTGGTCCGCATTATCCCGCTAAACATCAACACAGCTGGTGATTTCTGATATCAGAGGCGCTTGCATGTCTCTCGGAATATTTATGCTTTCTTATAATTGTGGGTTTAATTATCATTAAAGACCAATATATAGAATTTCGTTTTTACCACACTGTAATTTGAAGGAGGTTCTCTCTTGATTTACACTCAGACCTTAAATATCTTATGGAAACAAATATGATAGATCGATAGCACTGACGTTACACATTATGAAAATCCTTTTAAAAAGTGCCAAGATCAATGGATCAACGCTCCAGCGTCCTGGTCCCAGACCAGGACTCCTTGTTGACAGCTGGCATTTTTCTTGTTTTCAAGAGAGTCCAAAATAAGCAAAATGCGTACGTAATGCAACAGTGTTTGCGGAAGTTTTACAAGTGTGACCATGGTGTAATAGCACATAAAAGTGCTCGCTTAAATAATTACTAGAAAAAGGAAGAAGGCATAGGTTGTCAGATGGGTCTTCGATTTTCTAGCAAATGGTAACAAACTGCAATCATTTCCAAAATATATTCAGTGGTCTCCACGGTGAAGAGCTCGGTTTCTTAATGAATTAAAATTTCTTTTACATTTCATATCTGACATATATAAATACACAGGTAATATCACGATATCACCTTTCGTAGATGATACTGGAGTTTGTATGAGGGTAACATTAATTTAGAAGAGCCAACCTGCAAGCAATGTAAACTAAGTTGTCCGTTTGGCCACAAAAAAAATAGTGATGTTTATTCAGTATAAATTTCACATTCTCAATTAATAAGTATAAGCTGAAGCAGAGTGCCAAGCGCAATCAAACCGATCAGTATAGTAGAAAATAACTGAAAGGGACCTAGAGGTAACAAAGTCGGAAGATCTTACTTTCAAGGAACTTAATATTGTTTAATCATTGTTGCAGGAAAAAATGATAAGTTGTACAACACAAACCTTCTAAAAAAGAGCTACCAAGCCAGTATTATATTATTTTCGGCACTTAGAGTTTATAGACTAAAGAAACATTGCTATTAAATAAAAGTTTTGTTTAAGGGAGGGAAAATCTCATGTGCGTAAAACACCTGTACGATTTAAAATCTTATAACTAGGGTGAGGTGTCCTCCCAAGAGCTCAGGCGAAAAAGCTGTATCATACTTAGCCCCAGAAACATTCTGGAGAGTCTTGTTTTTATAAGTTCGTTAAGGAATAATTCAATAGTCATAAAGGGTTCAAGGATTATCGGCAATATCCCTTCATACATAAGGGAAATTACCAACGGACTTCTATATTCATGAGTGAACTTGACAAATTGCTCCAAATCATTCCTGATCAGCTGGGCTAAGGTCATTACCTCTGTGCTGCAGGCTCCAGTAGCATAATTGACCAGGTCATCACCGAGAAAGCCTGATCTGAGACGAGGCCGCTGGAGCGATTAATCTCGGAACCGCTATGAGGTAATTATCAGACAGTCTATAATCTACAAAATTTTATATTTTACGATTTAAAAGCCGCATGACTTTTAAGGTCAAGCTCAAATCAGGTCATGTTCTGTATTAAGAGATAAACTCCTCCCTTTACCTTGGATTGTATTTCATACAGCACTTAACCAGCGTGGATTATTCAGCGCAATGAGTGGTGGAGGCTTGATTCTTAGTACGATAATTGTGGCCAAGTGACTGACCACTCAGACTATTGATAATTATTAGTATCCTAACTTATCCAAACCTTACCCAGGAAAACGTATGTAAAAGACGAAAGTTTGAAGATGGATTGATTAACAACGAAGAAAAAAAATGAATGCACAATATGAAGAAAGTTACAGGTGTACGGCAGTGTAATCCCTGGACACCTATGGACACCTACCGTCTTCGTGGAATGGTGACGTAGTGGTCTAAGGTGTGGAAAGTTTAGCTAGCTTCCCTGGAGCCTGGCTAGACGTTTCGCTTTCAAATCTGGGCAAGTTATATATATATATATATATATATATATATATATATATATATATATATATATATATATATATATATATATATATATATATATATATATATATATATATATATATATATATATATATATATATATATATATATATATATATATATATATATATATATATATATATATATATATATATATATATATATATATATATATATATATATATATATATATATATATATATATATATATATATATATATATATAAAATGTCGTGCCGATTAGGTAAAACTTGCGATTTTGGCTTAAATAGCAACGCTCTTCTTGCCATATAATACAAGAGAAAATTTGTGTATACAATAATTTCGCAAAAATCATTCTGAACTTAACGAAAAAAAATTATATTTCATTGTGTTTGTTTATTATTAAATTATTGTAAACATATCTAAAATATATTTAGTTGGGTTAGCCTAAAATAAATTGCGCTTGTTATAATAAGGTTAGGTAAGTTTTCTAAGTTTCTTTTGGTCCAAAATTATAAATTTTTATATTAACATAACTGAAAAAAATATATCTTTAAACGTATAAGAGAATTTTTTTAGAAAGGACTTAATTTTAAATGAGTTCTTGCTAATTGACCAGTTTTACCTAATCGGCACGACATGTATATATATATATATATATATATATATATATATATATATATATATATATATATATATATATATATATATTGTGTGTAGTGTGTGTGTGTGTGTGTGTGTGTGTGTGTGTGTGTGTGTGTAATCATTAGGCTAATGTACAAATTTCATGGGTATTATCAAAGAAAACCATATTAGTTAATATGGTTATAACAATAATAACAATAATGTATGTATTGAAAATATCAGAAATAAATATTAGCGTTGAATAATGATATAGTAATGACAGTAACCGCAACAATAATAATTGGTAATAATAACAAAAATCTCGTTTAATTCATCAATTATTAGCTAGATAATTGCATTTACATTTTACGTGGAAGCATAAATACCTCTGGATAAATGTCTGTGGCTGCAGTTGCAGTATGAAACAGAACTGCTCATTATGTCATTATATTTACAAAAATAATACATATATTTTTTTAAATAAAAATAATAAAAAATACTAAGCCGTTTCCCACCAATGTAGGGTGAGACAAAAAAGGAAAACGTTCACCATCATCCATTCAATAGCTATTTTGCCAGAATTTCCCTAACTCATTTGACTTGTCCCTCCGAACTGGTACAACCTGTCCTTTCTTTAGAATGCATGTACCCTACTTATTTTTTATTAATATTTATATAATTATTATTATCAGTAATTACTCTCAGAAATAATAATAATATTTTTATTAATGGTAGATGAAATATTTTTGAACAATATTGACAAAATAATATCTATATTAAATCTGGCAGAGATGTTTTTAACAAATATTCCCAAAAAATCGTACGTTAGAATACAACATCACCTTGAAGACAAGACAGAGGGATCGAAGCCTGCATTTACCTCGTTATCAAACTTACACACCAGGTGACCGACGAACCCTCAGTATCCAGTCTTGAAGATAAGGCTGCTGAATAAGAAAAAATTCTTGGGCCACCGTTTCGCTCTGTATAGAGCTTTATCACATCATGATAACACTATGCACTGAGCGAAACGTCGCTTAAACATAAGCTTGTTCTAAACTTGTTTCGTTTCTTTACTGCTGTCAGTACACCTTCACACTCAACGACCTGTCTTACAACTAGAACTTTCGTTTCCAAACTCGTTAAAAATGTGTCGAATTATGTGCAATCAAATATACTGTACATTACTTGATCTCTGTTAGATTAGGTTAGGTTAACTTAATCTAAATTAACCCATAGTTATAATTATCAGCCAAAAACGGAAGTACATTGAAAGGCATCCTACGTATGATCTTTAGTAGTGAGCGCACTGTATGACTTCACATGGAATTCAAGTCGATTTTAAACGTCTAAAGTGGAGGCTTGAACCTGTATTAAACCTCTTTGTTCATGTTCGGAAGATTATTTTGTATCTTTCGTTATCTATAGTCTCTCAGTAGTGATCATTTTCTCTCGGTTTCACATTTTGCAAAAAATTGCATTTTAACCACAGCAAGCTGGCTGTCAATGCAATTTTTTCCAATGCGCTAAAAATTAATACATTATGATTTTTGTATTAGTGGTCAATGCATTTTTTGCGAGAGTTAGCATTGTTTGATTGTATTTCCTTCTGTTGGCACTGGGCTGTACTGTATTTTTCTTCTATTGTATGTTGTATGCTTTATACTGTATTTAATATGACACGCATTGTAGTTTTCATATTTTATTTTTGTGTTCCAAATATATTTTTTGGTTGTATTTCCTTGTTCTGTGGTTTCATTTCCTTCTATTTTTGTGTGTTTGTTTTACATGCAATTAATGTATCCCCTAGTCCGAACTAGATTATCCTCTAGCACCAACTAGCGTATCCTCTGGCACAAACTTTCATATCCTCTAGCACAAACTTTCATATCCTCTAGCACAAACTTTCATATCTTTTAGCACAAACTTTCATATCCTCTAGCACAAACTTTCATATCCTCTAGCACAAACTTTCATATCCTCTAGCACAAACTTTCATATCCTTTAGCACAAACTTTCATATCCTCTAGCACAAACTTTCATATCCTCTAGCACAAACTTTCATATCCTTTAGCACAAACTTTCATATCCTCTAGCACAAACTTTCATATCCTCTAGCACAAACTTATAAATGCTCTAGCACTTATTAGTATATCTTCTAACACAAACTAGTATATCCACTAGCACAAATTAGCAGTTCATTATCGCTAACACATTCATCAAACTGTGATTTCTACTAACCCCAACTCTTGTATCAAACAAGTATACTTAGTCATCTTTGCATGATAGCAGCGTACTTCCTCCCCGTTGATATCTAGATGTCTCATCTTTGGCATTAATTACATTGTAACTGAATAGTTACCAACTACTTCATTTAAACAGTCTGCTTTTTCTGCTTCGCCAATTTTTTTTTTTTATAATCAGAGAGATGCCTGCAGGGACCTCGAAGAACTTTTGGAAGAAGCGCTTTGATAAAAAGTTAATGTGATATAATATAGATGCAGATTATTTTAACTTGGTATGATGGTATTTATTTGTGCTGCTTTTATTGTTAAAAATATTTTTTTGCTGAGTGTTGAACTTATTTTTTTATATACAAGTAGTAGTATTATTAGTACTGTAGTATTATTAGTACTGTGTTCTGGATGTTTGCTTTGACGAAATTTGAATAATAATCAAAATAATTATTAACTAACAATTATCAACAATAATGGCGATAATAATAGGAACATTATGATAATGCAAAAACCTAAATAACCAGAGTGACTCTAAAATAATACTTTAATAAATATAACAATCATGCACATTCGTATTGTCAATATTATCAATTTAGCAGATTTTTTGTTATTGCTGGTATGAGACCATAACACGAATTACCAATCGTTTGCTTGTGTGAGAGCCCTCTAGGGGCTGTCTATAGCTATATTTTTTTTCTCTTTTTAATTCAACGTACATACACAAATATCCAGACACAAATCGGTGATTATACATTGACGTGCACACTCATGCACACACAAAAATGCACACTCATAATAAACACACACACACACACACACACACGTGAGAGAGGAGAGAGGAAGAGAGTGAAAGTGAGAAAGTAGAGCAAAAGAAGCGAGAAGGAAAGAAGGGGAAGTGAAAGCGAATGGAAATTATAAGAGGGAGGAAGCCTTTATATATATATATATATATATATATATATATATATATATATATATATATATATATATATATATATATATATATAGGTAAAACGTGTGATTTTGGCTTAAATAGAAATGCTTTTCTTCCCACCCACACCAGTCCACTAACACCCAGGATGTGACCCACACCAGTCCACTAATACCCACGATACCATCCCACACAACTCCGTTAACACTTACAATGCCACCCACACCAGTCCACTAACACCCAGAATGTGACCCACACCAGTCCACTAACACCCAGGATGTGACCCACACCAGTCCACTAACACCCAGGATGTGACCCACACCAGTCCACTAACACCCAGGATGTGACCCACACTATTCCACTTACACCCAGGATGTGACCCACACTATTCCACTTACACCAAGGATGTGACCAACACAAACGAAAATTGTGTATGCAATTATCTCGCAAAAATCATTCTGAACCTAATGAAAAGAATATATTTCATTGTGTTTATTATTAAATTATTGTAAACTTATCTAAACTATATTTAGTTGGATTAGGGTAAATTAAATTGAGCTTGTTATAATAAGGTTAGGTAAGTTTTCTATTTTGTTTATACAAAATTATTATTTTTTACATTAACATAAGAAAAAAATATATATCTTTAAACGTATAAGATAAAATTTTAGAAAGGACCTTATTTTAAATGAGTTCTTGCTAATTTACCAGTTTTATCTATTCGGCACGACATATATCTATATATTAGACACACACACACACACACTTCTATCTCAGTTTTCTCTGAATTACGACTAAAGAAGCCCCTAGTGTCGAAATTTTCCTTAAAAAAATATCCTTGACTGTAAATAAGTTCTTTTTACCACACACAGTAACCACTGCAACCGTAATTTCAGAAACCATTCTAACCATTTCCATTTCCATTTTCTACATCTTTAGACCCCTATTACAAATAAAGAAGCATTTGTAATAACGACTGTTTGGGATACTAAGTAAAATATCGTATTTCAGATTTTTATTATATTAAATATATATTATTAATATAAAAACATATAATCTGAATAAAAACATATTATCTAATAATCTGTGTAAAAACCTATTTACACAAAATCACAGTACAAGATAAAAGTCACAAGTAAAATCAAGTATTCGGTGTAGTGTCAAGTCGCTGCCATCTTCTAGTGTCACGCAGGACACTACCACACCTTGTCATGATACTTCTTTGTCTTATGGCACGCCTTCTCACGGGGTCCCATGACACCCGTTCTCTGTGTCACATGACACGCCCCCGGTGTCACCCGACACGCCTTCTCTTCTGTGTCACACGACACCCTTCTCTCTGTGCCCATAAGACACCTTCCTTGCATCATGAACCCATCTCTAATAAAACCTTTTCACCGCGTTATGACACACATCAAATACACGACTCAACCTGTGTCGTGCCATCGTCAAACTCTGACTGACTACACCACTAAATACCTGACACCACAGTGTCACACAAGACACCACCTGGTACCAGTGTCACACAAGACACCACCTGTTACCAGTGTCACACAGACACCACCTGTTACCAGTGTCACACAAGACACCACCTGTTACCAGTGTCACACAAGACACCACCTGTTACCAGTGTCACACAAGACACCACCTTTTACCAGTGTCACACAAGACACCACCTGTTACCAGTGTCACACAAGACACCACCTGTTACCAGTGTCACACAAGACACCACCTGTTACCAGTGTCACACAAGACACCACCTGTTACCAGTGTCACACACTTTCAGGTACATAAGTTCAGGTACAACAGTCCATTTTCAGGTACATAGTCTCAGGAACACAGTCGGTACGGTGAATAAGCCAGTAGATAGTCTAAGGCTGTCACCAGCACGAAGAGTCAATCTCCAGGTCTGTCTGTTGAACACTCCCAGGTGTATCAGGGAGCTAGTGAACTCTCCAGTGTTGTATAGGGGAGAGTCTCGCTGACACTCTCCAGCAGTGTATATGGGAGAGTCTCGTACACTCCCTAGGTGTATCAGGGAGCTGGTGAACTCTCCAGTGTTGTATATGGGAGAGTCTCGTTAGCACTGTCAGTCAAGCCGGCTCGGCAATCAAACATCAGGTCTGATGACGTAACCCCTTGACTGCCGGCCGGTGAGGTAATTACCTAACAACCATTGTTAGATAGGGGGCCGTAACACCCCCACCACAAAATGACCGACACACAAAGATTCAGGTACTATGTAATAAATTTTATCCCAAACAGTCATTTCCCGGACAAACAATATGCTCCCGGACAGGCCCCCATATTACAAATAAAGAAGCATTTGTAATAACGACTGTTTGGGATACTAAGTAAAATATCGTATTTCAGATTTTAATTATATTAAATATATATTATTAATATAAAAACATATAATCTGAATAAAAACATATTATCTAATAATCTGTGTAAAAACCTATTTACACAAAAATCACAGTACAAGATAAAAGTCACAAGTAAAATCAAGTATTCGGTGTAGTGTCAAGTCGCTGCCATCTTCTAGTGTCACGCAGGACACTACCACACCTTGTCATGATACTTCTTTGTCTTATGGCACGCCTTCTCACGGGGTCCCATGACACCCGTTCTCTGTGTCACATGACACGCCCCCGGTGTCACCCGACACGCCTTCTCTTCTGTGTCACACGACACCCTTCTCTCTGTGCCCATAAGACACCTTCCTTGCATCATGAACCCATCTCTAATAAAACCTTTTCACCGCGTTATGACACACATCAAATACACGACTCAACCTGTGTCGTGCCATCGTCACAAACTCTGACTGACTACACCACTAAATACCTGACACCACAGTGTCACACAAGACACCACCTGGTACCAGTGTCACACAAGACACCACCTGTTACCAGTGTCACACAAGACACCACCTGTTACCAGTGTCACACAAGACACCACCTGTTACCAGTGTCACACAAGACACCACCTGTTACCAGTGTCACACAAGACACCACCTGTTACCAGTGTCACACAAGACACCACCTGTTACCAGTGTCACACAAGACACCACCTGTTACCAGTGTCACACAAGACACCACCTGTTACCAGTGTCACACACTTTCAGGTACATAAGTTCAGGTACAACAGTCCATTTTCAGGTACATAGTCTCAGGAACACAGTCGGTACGGTGAATAAGCCAGTAGATAGTCTAAGGCTGTCACCAGCACGAAGAGTCAATCTCCAGGTCTGTCTGTTGAACACTCCCAGGTGTATCAGGGAGCTAGTGAACTCTCCAGTGTTGTATAGGGGAGAGTCTCGCTGACACTCTCCAGCAGTGTATATGGGAGAGTCTCGTACACTCCCTAGGTGTATCAGGGAGCTGGTGAACTCTCCAGTGTTGTATATGGGAGAGTCTCGTTAGCACTGTCAGTCAAGCCGGCTCGGCAATCAAACATCAGGTCTGATGACGTAACCCCTTGACTGCCGGCCGGTGAGGTAATTACCTAACAACCATTGTTAGATAGGGGGCCGTAACAACCCCTTCGCAAACAACTCTATTATTACATCTGACAAAACTAAACGCACCTCACTCCCACAAACAATTCTAACACCACCCAAATCCCAACTACTACCATCCTGCACAACACCACTAACATTCACTAAAAAAATATTAGAAACTCATTTCATTTATGCATGACAATTCATATCATTTGCAATTTGCACTCCGTACTATGTATAGAAATAGCCTAAAGTTTATATGTTGATTTTTGAGTAATACTTATGCCAGAGTAGTAGGTTGTGCACGGTAGCACAGTGTACACACTTTGACAATAACCACCATAAGCTACAGATTAAAAGTATTCTTGGTTGTAAACACTGATCCTTTACGCTAGAAACCTCACCCATCACCGGTAACAACCAACACCAACACTACGAGAATCGTTAACATTATACCTCTGACATCTACTGCCTCCACCACCACCCATAATCACCATCACTGACAACCTCTGGCACTACCACCTGTAACAAACTCTGTTATCACCACCATTGCTGACCACCACTACCAACGCAACATTCCCATCACCACCATCATGCACCTTCACCATTGCATCTTGAAGAAATAGCAGCAACAACAAAAATTTCCAGCATACCAGAATAAATATTAACTCCCCTCTTTTTTCCTAACATCTGTGAATAAATACAACCCTCTAGTTACATAAATACGCTTCCCCACTCGGCAAGATCTTCTTTAGTGCTGCTTGTGCTAGTTCACACTTCAGCATCATTTCCGTTCACCCCATCCAATAACATCGGGGAACACAGATTATTATATTACAATTATTATTATTATTTTTATTATTATTATTAATATTATTATTATTATTATTATTATTATTATTATATTATTATATGAGGAAACAATAAGCCTGAAAGTTTATACAGCACCTGGGAAATCAGAGGTATTGTAATTTGATTCAAGGAAGAGGAGGCTAACTTCGATTCCTTGGATCAAGAGCCATCACCAGCATCAAGGAACTTCCTTGATGGGTGGGGGACCCCGAACGACTCTGTCAATACATCCTGGTCTATCTCTCTCCCTCTTTCCCAGGCTAAGTGCTGAACCCTCATTAAAGCAGGTAACTAGGGTGAAACTCTGTCAAAACAGCAGAGAGGCCGTAATTATAGGGTCATTTTACCCCTGGTGGAAATGGATGAGAAGGCGAGATTACAGCCAAACTCTGTCCCTGACGTCACCACACACGAGTTCGTTTGTATTAATGGGACCTTTCTGCATGACGCCTCCGCTAAGTATGCTCGTACAAGGCGGTACAAGGGGCGGCTCTTCTGCTTATTGGGGTTGGGCTTTAAGACTCTTCGAACGTAATGTTGTACCACACCAACGGTTTTATCGTATGTTGCTTGTTTATATGTTAACGAAGCCCTTAGCCTGAAGATTCTTCGCATGAACCCCCAGTCAAGGTCTGGCGACACTTCGAGTATACAAACGAACCCTTGCTCTCTCTCTCTCTCTCTCTCTCTCTCTCTCTCTCTCTCTCTCTCTCTCTCTCTCTCTCTCTCTCTCTCTCTCTCTCTCTCTCTCTCTCTCTCTCTCTCTCTCTCTCTCTCTCTCTCTCTCTCTCTCTCACACACACACACACACACACACAAAACATTTGTTCATCCACCATACTCTGGCTCACTCGTACATCTACGGTAAGTGAGTCATACATCAATGTGTGTGCCTAGGAATTGCAGTGATATTTATGGACTAGACTCTCAGCACTGGTAAGGGAAGCAACTCACAGTGCATGGAGTGAGGTGTTTGTTTTAACCTATTACTGAAGACTGGGGTCACTACCATTGACTATTAGCCGGAATGGTATGTGAATACTGAATTTATTACAGCATGGAAAACATTGTAAAAGACACCGTATCACTTGGTTTAAAAACCTTTTCAAGTCAGTAGACAGCACTAGACGTAAAATATATATCCTACAGAAAAATAGAAGTAAGGTGCTAGTGACTGATCCATTATGTCATGTCTTTGTTGTGAGGATGTTTGCTAAAGACAGAATTGCGGTAAAAGTCGCTAATTGGAAGCTACCCTGTTTTTTGGAAACTGTTTAGGAAGTTCTGATTTGAGCAGATTATATGTATTTTCTTTTATATTTAGGCTTTTCTTCGATGATTAATTTAGCTTGTCCAGTTCATAAGATTGGTGTGCGTCTATTGGTAGCACATGGGGTTATGTTCCCTGAATACTTGTTTGTTTTTCCCGATGTTTATGTCATATGTACTCACCTAATTGTGGTTGCAGGGGTCGAGACTCAGCTCATATATATATATATATATATATATATATATATATATATATATATATATATATATATATATATAAAATATATAATTATTAACAACACTGCACTAGCCAAGGACTCGAACCCATGTTGCACTGGCCCGCCTCATAGTGAGCCAGAACCACATGACGCATGTGGGCTAAGGTGTCATGTGGTTCTGGCTCACCATGAGGCGGGCCAGTACAACATGGGTTCGAGTCCTGGCTAGTGCAGTGTTGTTATTGATCAATACCACTCGTTCGTGGTTACAATAATGTATATATATATATATATATATATATATATATATATATATATATATATATATATATATATATATATATATATATATATATATATATATATATATATATATATATATATATTGTGTGTGTGTGTGTGTGTGTGTAATACTCTCGTATTTTTGCGAACTAGTTATGGCTTTACAAGATGGTGGAAGTATAAAGAGCAGTGAACTAAAAAACTATCCATAATTTGAAACAGCGTCTTCTTCAGTGAAGATTCGAACTGTGACCCACTAATCCTCCCGTCTGATACGACCCTCATTCCACCGCCGTACCCCAGTAGAGTACGTCAGCAGTGGTGGCGACCACCTCTGAGTTCACTGCCACCAACCATTCAGCCCACACAACATCCGCAGTTTTAGGAGTCCCGGTCGTGCTCTGACCGACCCCCACGGGAGGAACTTTACAAAAATACACCTCTCATCCTCTATCCCTTCCCTTTCCCCCAGGACACTGCATGTGAGTCCCGCTGCATGATAGTCGAGCTAAATCCTAGCTGGGTGCAGTCCCCGCTCACTTTGAAGCTAAAATTGCTGCCTCTGGCCGGGAGACGTGGGAGCCAGCGACTATAAATCGCCGCAGGAGACGGAAGGGTTCCATCGTTCACGGAGCCGGAGTGGCGACGTTTCCATCATGCAAATCGGCCTTCCTGGATCCTGAACTTTGCATGACGCACGAGCAGGTCGGCCAGTAGATAATATCGTCTTAACTTGCTCAAGGCCGATCTCTCTCTTTCTCTCTCTCTCTCTATCTATCTATCTAGCTATCTATCTCTCTCTCTCTCTCTCACACACACACACAGACACACACACACACACACAAACACACACACACGCAAGCACGCAAGTCGACAGCTGTGTCTACAAGATTCCTTGTAAAAAATGGAATAATGTTTATTACGGTGAAACTGTGAAAAGCCTTGAACTAAGTTTACAACAACATCAATATAGCATTAGAAATGGCCAAGAGTCTAATACTATGTTTGTTTATGTTAGAGTTTTAACGATCCAATTGATTTTCAAACAGGTCTATGGTTGAGAGAAATATATTTGAATCAAGCTTCATAAAAAAATAATTTTGATTTTAATATGAATATTGGTTTAGGATTATACAAATTAGATTCATTTATAATTAACAATATTTGAGAAACATTTAAGCTATGTTTGACAAATTCCTTGACCATCCCACCCGCGTAGTCATAAAGGAACGTGTGAGATGTCGGATATACATAAATGGTATACAATGCATGTGCAACATTTGGGTATCTCCATTGTAGACGTTTCGCCAGAAAATTAGACACAAGGGCAACATCTGGATATGATGCACATGTGTCGAGATGTTTGATGTTGACCGTGAAGTGTTATTTTGGTTACAAATCATACCCTTATTTTTACAGTTCGTTGATTATGCGAGAAATCACGAAAAGCGTTTGGGAGCTAAATATTTTTTCACAGTGGTTGTTTTCCACATTGTTTACTGTGATCTTAATGCATATGAGATCAAGCATCTTATTGTATATGAAATCAAACGACTCTCTCAGTGCGATTGGGAGGTATAGGGGTGCGCAAGGCAACGCAGGTTGCTTTACCTGCATTTCTGTCCTTGTGCATAGCTTCCAGTGGACTAGTCAAGGATATTGTCCCCGAACGCTTGAGAGGTGCGGTAGAAGCTCAAGGCCCCAGGTTGATTGAAGCAGCCATGTTGTGGGACACCCTTGCAGACTCCTCCAACAGACCAGCTCCGCCCAAAGAGCACGAACAATCCCACTGGGACAAACCGATCATGGAAAAAATTGCCAACACAATGCTCAACAACACTTTAGGAAAGGACAAAGCTCGTCTCCTAGCGGTGAAGGCACCACATTCAAGAGATTTCTTTTTAGTGGTTCTCAACTCCTCCCTGGGCACCCGACTCGACCCACAGGCCATTCGGATTGGTGTTGCTCTTCGCTTAGCCGCTCCCATACTCACTGAACATAGGTGTATTTGAGGCAGGGCGACGGCTGATCAATTCGGACTTTATGGTCTCGTGTGTCATACATCAAAAGGGAAGTTTGCTAGACATGAGGAGGTCAACGACATCATAAAGAGAAGTCTCGTCACAGCCTGTTGCCCAGCTGAATGGGAACCCCAAGTATGGAGGTCCGACGGATGCCAAAAGCGTCCAGATGGAGCCACTATGCTACACTGGAAGGATGGTAAGCAGATTTCCTGGGACTACACCTGTGCTGCCAAGTTGGAGGACACCTACTTGCCATATGCTGAAGTTGAAGGAAGACCCAGATGATCTGCAAATTTGACGGCCTGCCCAGTTGCTATAACTTCATCCCAGTAGGGTCGGAGACCCTTAGAGCATGGGAAAAGTGTGCTCTAAAGTTCCTCAAAGACCTGGGAGAAAAACTCATCACACAAACCAAGGATCACAGAGCGGCCAGCTTCCTCTTTCAGAGAATCAGTGTCGCAATCCAGAGGAAAAAATGCCTGCAGCATTCTGAGCACGCGGCCGACTGTCGGGGAGCTGGATGAAGTATTTGAGATGTAGGCTCTGACATGTCATGTATGTTGTTCTACTTCCAATTGTATTTTTGTCAGTTTATTTTGTCTTTAAATAAAGTTTACATAGTAAATAAAATATAGGGGGTGGTAGAAGAAGAAAATATTCAAACAGCTCCGGGAAGAATCTCGAGTTTTCCCTAGAGTAAGTTTATTCTTTTTTCTGGGGATGAGGGTCCCCAGTCCAGTTCCAGAGGTGGTAACTCACAATATATTAATCCAACAAGATTAAAAAAAGGACTAGAGGAAAATTTTGGATTTTTCCCTATGATTCTTTGAGTATTCAACTTCTATCATTCCATCGTTTATAAAAGCACACACATTAGCATATTTTATTATGCAATATTGATTCTATGTATTTATTGCGAAAGGTTTAATGGGTACATTAGAAACATATGTGTATTTGTCAACAATTACTTTTCAAATATGTCAACCAGTTGCTCAGAGCTGGGGACGCGTACCCAGTCTTCAACATGTATTACCCCTTTGAACTGCAGCACTGAGACGCTGAAGATTCTTAGTTGCCCTGATGATTTTTTTGCCTAGCTCCTTTTGGAATTTAGACATGCTGGAAGTAAATGGTATAAAATATCGACACAATGGAAAAATAAACACATAAGTAGTATAATGTGATCCTTTATTGACAACGTTTCGCCCACTGTGTTGGCGAAACCTTGTCAATAAAGAATTACATTATACTGCTTTTGTGTATATTTTTCCAATTTAGACATGCTCTTTTCCTGTGAGAAGAGGGGGTCTCTTTACATTTGGGAACAAACAAGTAACGATAGGGAACTTAACCATATTTTATAGAAATTGGAACTCCCCGAAGCTTACAGCTGTACTTTCTTCATCTCATCTATATTGGAGATAAATATCGACCAATATGAATGTAAATGTGTGAATCCACATTCAACATTATTGAACCTAAGCTAATATTTTTGGTAAATGAATCCTCTTCATCCCCTGAAGAGCATCTTTAGTTAGACCGAAATTTCTCATTTTATTTCATTACCACCGAATTTGAGGAATATTTACAAAAATAGAGATAAATTCCTTGAGATTTCATTCATCGGTGTGAAATGTTGTAATTATGTAGTGTTGCAATAATGGTCTACTTTTGGATTGTTCACACTGTCCTTGACTGTACAATGAGGAGAACAAGTGAGAACAAGCATTTCAGTGAGTACAATTATTAGTATATTCACGAGGTAAATGCTAAAGCGAATAGATTATACTGCGCCTACATAATAGAAGACAATCAGGTTTGATCCAAGGAAGGGAATGTAGCTTTAATTTCTTGTATCAAGTGCTCTACACATCATAATCTGGTCAAAATGGTGACTGATTTTTTTTTTTAGGTTCAAGGTAAACTAAATTCTGGTAATGGATTACCTCTGATAAGTGCATCTTGAGAGGGTAACCTACCCTCATTCTTCTACTCCACTTTAAATTTAATACTGCTTAAGTGGTTGTTTATTTTTCTCAAAGTATCAAACGTTTGCTTATTTAAGAAAAAAATTGTCATCAACATAACTTTGCCATAAAGCTTTTTGTGGTTGTTTTTTTTTGAGATTTTTAATGTTTGTGGTGTTTTTTGAGGTGGTTATGATTGTTGGTTTTGTGGTTGTGGTGTTCATTTTTTTCAATAATCATTTGTTATTAGTGTTATTATTATTCTGAATCCCTAGATGAGAGAAATAGACCCTTGGTAAGGTCAACAATGTGCTGATGTTGATATAAGAGGTCACAAATGCTCAAAGAAGAGCAAATAATTAATAAATGATCACCTTGACTTCTTTACACATTCTTATGGTTGTCGAATATTTGTCTATCAAATTTCACTTCCTGTGCAATATTTGATACTTGACGCTGTAAAGCACTAGTCACTGTCCCGCATTGGCACACACTACAATACACCGGACAGTCAAACGGTGCCATACACTACAATACACTTTACTGGCTTCAGTAACCTGTCATACATGTATTGAATTCTTACATCAGTCGCTGATTGAGAAGTGTTAGTATTGAGGAGACGAATACTGGTACTAACTAAATTGCTTATGTTTAGGACATACTGGTATTGAGAGAGAACTGTCCACTTTGAGGTCAGAAGTATTCGTATTACAGGCAGAGTTACTTATATATGGACAGCAGTACTCTCATAGAGAAGAGAACTTCTCGTATTAAGTCCTGATCAAGATGAGAAACACACATGTACATCAATTTGGTATCTTTGTTGATCGAACGTATCGTCTGCTCAGCAGGTTTCTTCAGTCGGAAAACAGAGGAAGCAAACTGAAGAAGTGGTGATCAGTCTCTCAGCCAAGGTGTGCTCAGCGCCACAGATCTACTCGTATTGATGTTATTGTATTCAGGGTAGAACTTGTATCGAACTGCTCGTCTTATGAACAGAGCTAGAGGAAAACAAACCTATTCGTATAGAGTACTGAACCACTCTTATTGACGATAGAACTCATACTGAGGATAGAACTTCTCGCACTGAGGACAGAACTACTTGTGGATGAGCTACTAATATAGTGTGTTGAAATAGTCTTAAGAACAGAACTTTCTTAAGAACTTTCATTGAGGTTAAAGCTGCTCGTATTTAAGAGCACACCTACTCGTATGATGACAGAACTACTCTTAATGAGGAGAGTACTATTATTATTAAGGGCAGAGCAACTAGTATTTAAGACAGAACTATTCGTACTGAGGACAGAACCACTCGCACTGTAGACAAAACCATTAAAAATTGAGAACAGAATTGATCATACTGGTTGGTGGTAGAATTGATCATACTGAAGACAAAACCGTGCCATTGTAGATAGAATTACTCTCATTGTAGACAGAACGGTTCGTATTGTAGAAAAAACTGTTCGTATTGTAGACAGAACTGCTTATATTGTAGACAGAACTGTACATATAGACAGAACTGTTTGCACTATAGACAGAACTGTTCGTATTGACAGAACTATTCATATTATAAACTGAACCGGTTATATTTTAGACAGAACTGCTCGTGTTAAAGAGAAAAAATTTCGTATGTGATAGTGTTGTAAAAAGAACTGTTCTCATTTTAGACTCAGCTTTTCCTATTGAGGAGAGAAGTACAGACATTAAGGAAGAAGTGGCTTAAGTTCTCGTGCATGGAAGAGAGGGTTTCATATTGAGCACAAAATTGTCCGTAATGAGAACAGACCTGCTAGTTTTGAGCAAAAGAATTAACCCCGTAGAGGATGGAACTACTCATATTGAATACAAAGTCATTTTTGTGGACAGAACAGCTCGAATTGAAGACAGAATTACTCTTAATGAAGACAAAATAACTTGTAATGTGGGCAAAACTACTCGCATTAGAGCGGACTTATTCGTACTGTAAACATAACTACTCGTATTAGGGATAGAACTGCTCGTATTAAGGACAGAACTATTCTTATTGTGGACACAACTATTCGGATTGGGGATATACTACTTATGTTGTGGACAGAACTACTCGTAATGAGGCCAGAACTACTCGTATTGAGGCCAGAACTACACATATTGAGTACAGGCAGCAAACCACACTGCACGTTGCAGTGCAACGTGCAGTGTCCGTTTCTTTTACCGCTCAAGGCGTAGCGCTTCCTCCTGATGGCAGGTGCTTGTTCTTTCAGGCTCTGCGACAGCTCATCTGGGTTCGTTTCATAATATAAGAAGGAGGTGTCGTGATAGAGATGGGATCACGTTCTCTGAGAAGCTTCTATGGCGTGACCCTTGACCCTCTGCATCACAAGCCTTGTTGCTGTCGATGGGTTGGTGCCCCGAGGAATTGGATCAAACCTGATTACTGCTCATTCCCCAGGCGCTGTGTGACCCCCACGGGTTAAGCGTTTCCCCAGTGAATATAATATTAATACACCACAAGCGTTGGCTACGACTAGCGATAACCCACGCTTCTCTCCTCTACAATTTAATTGATTTCGGTCTCTCTTTTCCCCCCCCTTCCCTAAATACACCCCCATTCTGGCTGGGGATCGATATTTCAACTGACATATATCAGCGCCGTGGCTCTATGCGCGAGTAATTACCTTCAAATTGATGTCCGTTTTTACACCCAGAGAAATATAAATGATTTGAACCATCGATGTGATGTACAGACATGCAGTGCATAATCGTCCACCATAAAGGTGAACGCGGCATGCAGTCAGTGTTAGCGGGTCGACCTGGGAAGCGCACGCAACACTCACCCTTGTTGACCTCGCTACAAGGGTCGATATTCACCTGCGCCTGCGATGAATAGCTCGGTGAATTATCTACGCTCTATGTTAACCCCCAATGGAAAGCTGATCCAAGAGTCAAAGTCGGATATCACGACATAAATGCACTGAAAAATATCAACAAGTAGATTGATTTAATTGTGCCTTTGCAAGCAGGAGTTACCTAATTACCAGCAGCCAAACACTAAAGTATCTCTCTAAATCAACCCCAAGTCATGTGGCCATTTTAGGGACATTATTTTGGGCTTGGGTTTCTCATCAAGCATGAAGTCACAAGTGCATTGTTATTAAAAGTGTTAGTTTGCATTTCCCCTCTCTCTCTATGCAGCGGCCTCCCCTCCCTACCCTCGTTGGCACCGAAGTGTAGGGAGCTTTTGTCACAATGCTTCGTCCATTTGCTGAAATGTTTTATCGTTGAATAACTGCAGGGTTCTATTGAATTTCCCTTTTCCCCCCACCGATTTATGCTTTTATTTGCGATTATATATTTTATCATGAGCGATTTTTGTCGAAGAGCCCATCAGAACTACATAAAACAACACTGTGTTGTCAACATGTAATTTTCATATTGTTATTTTTCTATCCACCCTTTGGCTCAGGAGGGAATTATTAGCGTGATGGATCCTAAAATAAGCTACGGATATGCACTATAAAATCATGCACGGTTCTATACGTATTGTTGTATCCGTTTCTTTTTTTGCTGTTTCTTTTCTTTTTTTTCTATTATAGCGCTGTCTGGGTGCTGCAATTAATTTAGGAGACATTGTGCGCGCACCTCTGCGTCTGCTCGTCCATGCTACTGCTGAAACCCAACTCATCACCAAGTGTCTCATTTATAATAGATCCTTGTGGCGTATATCATGCTTGGGGATTTATGGTTATGGTTGGCATATAATCGCCAGTCGCTATCTTACGCCGGATTAATCAGTAGATGTAGATTCATTTCTCCTATAAAGCACACCTCATGAATATATGGCGTGGCGTCCTAATACCAAATTACACCAGAGTAATCAATCTCGCAGCTAGCCGGCCAAGGGGAGGGGGTAAGGGGCAGGGAGGGAGGTAGGAGGGTCTAGAACGGTTCCTTAACATCATTACCAGCAGTGACCAACGACCCCACGGTTGGGGTAAGAGAGGGGAAGGAGGGAGGGGGGAAGGAGAGAAAAATCGTTTATGCATTATAGCAAATAAAAATAAGGGAAGTGATGGATTGAAAATTCTCGAATTGTCTGCTCGTATATGAACGTTGGCAGCAATTTCCACATGACTTGTATACATACTCCCCTCTCTCCCCTCTCACTCTCTCACTCTCTCTCTCTCTCATTACCCCAGAGTCCCCTCTCTATCCTCCACCCGGCCCAAGTCCCCTCCCATCTACCCCTCCCTACGGGCCCTCATACACCAAAATTTACTTTATGAGTTAAATTGCCCTGGCGCACCGGATTTTATAAAGATTCTAAAATTGGTGCATGAATGTTGTATGCGATAGAATTCAGCAATATAGAGGGTGCCTATTGGGCTTCCCCCGGGGGTTTTCATTGGTTGATTATATGGATCGAGTAATGCGACGCACGGCAACCCATCCCTCCCTTGCACCCCTTTCGGCCGGTTGCATGTAATTACCATTACTGCACTGCCTGAAAATGAGCCAACCCACCCTTTGACTCTCATCTTCTCTCTTCTCTCTCTCTCTCTCTCTCTCTCTCTCTCTCTCTCTCTCTCTCTCTCTCTCTCTCTCTCTCTCTCTCTCTCTCTCTCTCTCTCACTCCTCTTAATCGTTTTTCAATTCCAAATAATACAGTAAACAAACGTGGAAATGCAAATTCAAAGCTGTGTTAAGAACATTCATTACACTAGGAACTCCTCAACCCACCCAGCCAATATCTCTAGACATCACCGCCCTACTGACGACGCGAGAAATTGCCCATGATGCGCTCGGAGCTCTAATGATATCACTCCAGACGCCCGTTCTCACCACAATGTGTCGTTGCTCTTGTCTCACCAAGTCAGTACAGATGCACCGAATGCGGGGTCTTTACCTTGTCACTGTAGAGTGCGTCGATTCATCGTCTACAACAAGTCACTGTAGAGTCCGTCGATGCCCAGTCTCTACCACGTCACCGCAGAGTGCGTCGGGTCCCCATCTTCCATTGCATCATTGAGGAGCGACTAATCGTTGATACATATATCATCAGCGGGGGTGTGACCGTTGCGTCATCCGGCGACATCGTTACCTGCTGTCATGCACGGCTGCCTGCTGTCATGGACGGCTGCCTGCTGTCATGGACAGCCGCCAACCGCATACTCAACCCGAATCTCAGTTGCATTCCGCTCGTTTCGCCATGCATTGCTCTGTTATCATTACAACCTTCCCTGGAGCATTTTAGTGACAGCGATAATATGTGATGTAACATCATTGCACCGAGGTAAACCATGTTTAATCTCAATGTGAAATATACATATTTGAGTCTAGTTTCGGGGCTTTCACGAGGGTGTTGGATGCCATCTTATGCAAGATGAAGAATTAACACGCTTTTATGAAACTTCTTAGGGAATTCAAGCATTAATTTCATTACACAAAAAACCCGAACATAGGAGAGAGAAACTTATGACGTTAATATAACTTTGTATATGGTCCAAGTCGGACCGAAACGTCGTCTTAAGCTTCTCTCTCCGATGTAGAGGTTATCTGTGTATTGTTCCAGTCACGGTATTGTGCTTTTTTGAAAATTAATTCCATTACGGAGATGCGGTCTATGAAACCAATAGATTTAACGCTTCCATATGAATGCAATAATAATAAGTTTGATACGAAGACAGATAAGCGGTGTTCTTCTCGAACTATTTTAGGATTGTTCTCCCGATGGGTAATGAGAGAGCACAGTTGTATTCCTTGACCTTTGCAGTTCTTTGTCGTCTGTATTCTCCTTGTGGCTAATTGTAAGAATGGCGTAATTAACATGTTAATATTTGGGACATTACACCTAGTTATTCATGGCGATTGAATTATTAATGCCATTGTTTTTGTGTTAGTCGTGGAATTAACATGGCGGCAATCATGTTAGCTGCGAATAACACACTTTTTGCACGTGAACAAGAGATTAACCCATTGATTGCCATTGCCAGCTCTCTATACTGGGAATAACTTTGATAACTCTCTTCCCCCCATCACACACACACAGTTACACACACACACACACGCACACACAGTTACACACACACACACACAGGCACACACACACAGGTACACACACACACAGGCACACACACACGCACACACAGTCACACACACACACAGTCACACACACACACGCACACACACACAGTCACACAGTCACACACAAACACACACACACTGAACTCCACAACTATACTTCTACTAAAGTAACTGCAAATAGGTAATCACACGCTGTTGTCAGCATGTGTAGACACTATAATCAACGCACACTTCATATTTTAGACAACAAGATTAACCCAGTCACTAACACTGATCACCCTAGTGTATTGAACCCATTATATTAGGAAAAAAGTAAATATTTACTCTTTCTGTTTTCCAAAATTTCAGAAGTAATTAGAAGTTGGTCTTTACGTCAGCTATTCTGAAGCATTTAAACAGATTTTACCACTGAATTAATTTTAATTTTCCCATTGATTAATTTAAGAAGCTTTGTTACTGTACTTTAAAAATTTAGTTGCTTCTCTTTGTTTAAGTTATTCAGGTAAGAACATAAGAAAGGTTAGGAACACTGCAGCAGGTCTGTTGGCCCATACTAGGCAGGTCTTTCACAATCCATCCCACTAATAGAATATTTGCTCAACCCAATTTTCAATGCTACCCCAAGCAATAAGCTTTGATAATTCTATTTACTCATATGCAAGTCCCACTCGAATCCAACTTTTCTTATTTATTTAAACTGTCGTCTTAAGAGAATTAGTTAAAGAAAAATCGTCATCTCTGATCTTTGTAACTTTTCAAACAATTTTACTCAAATAAGAGTACCTATGTTGAGGAAATAAATTTTGATAATCAGTTCGAAATCGTTGAATTAGAATATAATCTTTGCATGCAAAGCATTATTATATTAAATAAACTAGCAATAAATCCATGCAGGTCATACAGCTTCTGTACGAATGCAAATGATTAAACTGTCGACTTCAGAATATTGAACCATCGTTCTTCATAATGAATGAGTCGTGTTGCTTCAAGTATAAAAGCGACTGTTTCCTTATTAATGGCGAAAAACGTGAGATTGTGAATATATATTAAAATGTGGGAGAGAGAGAGAGAGAGAGAGAGAGAGAGAGAGAGAGAGAGAAAGAAAGTAAAAAAGCATAAGTACACTGCAGAAGGTCTACTGGCCCATATAAGGCAGGTCCATATCAAAACCATCCCTACCCAAAACTACCCAAGAATTTACTCCCGTACCCACGACACCAATCAAACCCAGCCTCTCCCAGGAGAGGAGAGAGTAGGTAAACGACAAGTTAGAGATGCAGCTAGACAGTAATCGAAAATAGTTTGACAAACAACTAGACGAGACGAGACAATTCAAGACCAGACCACGACCAGATTGACCTGTAATAACCCACAAGTGGCTGCCAATACCGTCGTCTTGAGTGGGTGCTCGATTTCCCTTCCTCTCTCCTTTATGATCCAGCAATACTATCAGATGCCTTCTTTCACCCTGTGAAGGAGGACCGGATCCTCCTCTGATTTGATACTGGATTCTATTTAACTGTTCTGGGGAATGAGGGACGGGTAGATGGAGAGGAGTGGTTAAATGGTTGAAAGCTACGAAGAGGTTAAGGAAAGTGGTAAAGGAGGATAAAGGGAAGATAACCCGAATGACTGAGAGTTAAGGGCAAGTAAGAATGAGAAAGGGTTGGTAGTAAACGATAAAGAAAAGCAGTGTGGATTAAAAAATATATGAATTGGCTGAAGGATATGAGAATGAGAAATTCTGAGTAAGCGAAAATGAGAGTAAGGGGAAGGGGGAGAAAAAAGGTACTTAAGAAGGAGTTCGCATAAAGGATAATTAGGAAGGATTTTGGGATAGAAGAGATAAAATACCGACACAATGGAAAAATAAACACATAAGCAGTTTAATGTGATCTTTTATTGACAACGTTTCGCCCACGCAGTGGGCTTTATCGAGTCACAAACAGATCTGTTTGTGACTCGTTAAAGCCCACTGCGTGGGCGAAACGTTGTCAATAAAGGATCACATAATACTGCTTATGTGTTTATTTTTCCATATATGTAATTATCAATTCTCCCTTTATTCACCAGTCTCCCTTCCTTGCTGTGCTCAGTTTCCGGTCTTAGTACACTTTCTCTATTTTCATTATCTATGTTGGCTTGAATTCCAGTCGCCACTAATCTGACGAATCTTGCTGTGTAAGTGTTGTGTATGCTTTCGTTGGTGTGTGTCTGTGTGTGTGTGAATGTGTTTGTGTTTTATCCGTTTGTCTTCTCTCTCCCTCTACACCCCCATTCATTTAGCCCACTCCTCCTTCCCTACTTCCATCCACCCCTCTCTCCCTCTCACCATCCGTCCCTCCCTCCCTGTCCCTGTATAGCGTTGTCTCATTATATTCCCGTCGTTATTATTACCGTTATGTTAGGTGCCTATTATTCCGGATGGAAAAAGCGAGAGTGAGTCGTCATTATATGTCATTATGTCTCTGGCTTCGTTAACACTGCCGTATCAGATCTCTTTGCGAAAACACTGTTTAATTCGTTCTGCAATCTTCATCCGGGGTTATTTAGCGTTTTTATTAACCTTAACCCAGAAATTGTGATTTAAACACCAAAGTCGTCCTTTTGCGATATATGTTTGGCTCTCTGGAAAGTGATTTTGCTCGTATATATGCGTCGCCAGAGGTTTTTAATGCGGGAGTTAATTATGACTCGCTACGGGTGGTGATACTCAAGTATTCCAGGGAAAAATCATCTTTCACACGCACTCCAGGTTGGTAATTATCGTTTAGCACGCACTCCCCTTGTCAATTAACATTTGACAAGGAGTTCTTCAGTAATTAGGGCTCATCAAAGAGTCCAGTGGCTTTCCTTGCTGTATGCCACGTCACGCCCAGCCTCTCTCTCTCTCTCCCTTTCTCTTTACCTTCACTTTTTCTCTCTTTCTACGCTAAAAGTTACCCCCTACTCCTTTACAAAGCTACTCCACATTCCCTCTCATCCCCACCTGCAACACAACACTGCCAACATCCTCCCCACCTATTGCTTTTATTAATCCCCAAAGTCGTAGTTCAGCAGAATGTTCGCCTTACAACTGAGAGAACCTGTGTTTAATCCCGGGCTGGAGGAGACTCAGATAAGTCACCTAAAACCAGCAGCTTCTCTTAACCTACCAGTAAATAAATATCTAGGAGCTACTCGACTCTTATGAGACATATTCTATGGGAGATCTTAGGGACCTCAGCGGAACTCAGGCACACTGCCTGGCTTTCTTGCGACAGTCTCAATTATTGATCTGACGAGATTAGTAATTCGTATATAGTGATCCATTCAGTGTCTCAACATCTCCTAAAACACACACACACGCGCGCGCGCGCGGATTTAAGAAAACTAAAAATTAATAAATGGAGAGATAGAGAAGGAAAGCAATTTTGAAAAATAAGTAGTAGGCAAGAGCACGCTAGAACCAAACCTTTTATTTAAAACTAAATATTAAAGACAAAATTTAAATATTGAATGACGATTGTAAAATTACTGAGGAAGAGGAGGAAATGTGTGAAGTACTGAATGGAAAGTTTCAGAGTGTGTTCACTAAAGAAAGTATTTTTCTTTTAGGAGATTTTTAGTACCAAACATACTGCTGAATTAGAAGACATTGTAATAACTAAGGAGGAAGTAAAGAATTTATCACTTGGCACTGATGAGAAAAAAGCTTCAGGTCAAGCTATAGGCTGGATTCGTTGACAAGTGATGTAAAATTATTGGAAAATGCCATTAAAGTGGATTCAACACTAGGAGAATAATACCAAAATAAGCAGAAACAATTTGGTTTGCGATTTGCACATTCTAGTATATCAAATTTGTTAAGTTACCATGAGAGAGTTACTGAAATTGTTAATGAAAGAAATGGATGGGCAAATTGTATTTGCCTACACTTTAAGGAAACTTCCGATAAAATTCCCCATGAAAGACTATTTTCGAAACTCTAAATTATATGAGATATTAAAGGTAAGTTATTACTGTAACTCTGAGACGTCTTGCTTGAGAAAAAACTGCGAACAGTAATAAGAGGAAAAAATATCTGCATAGGGAGTTGTAACAAGTGAGGTGCCACAAAGATCTGTACTTGCCCCACCAATGTTTCTAATTTACATAAATGATGTACCAGAAGGAATAAAAATATATGAATATGTAAGATGATGCAAAAAAAATTTTTGTAGAATTTATAAACAAAAATAACGACAGTAAACCCTTACATGACAACCTGAATACATATAGTGATATAGATGGACCATGAAATTTAATGTAGATAAATGCCATATAATAGAGATTATATCAAGCTACATGAAGAATATAGACTGTGATAAAATATTGAAGGTATCAGGTAGAGAAAGGGATCGAGAAATTATTAACAAAAAAATACCACCGAAATATCATGTAAATAAAATTGTGAGAAACTCACATGTTACACTGTCAAATCATAAAATACCTTTCAAATATATGGATGGTGAAAGGTAAAGAAAGTTATTCAAAACTTATATTAGGCCAAAACTGGAATATGCAGCAGTTGTGTGACGCCCAGACCTGAAAAATAACACATAGATAAGTTAGAAATTGTTGAAGGCAAAGGTACAGAGTGGCTGCCCGAGTATAGCAATATTAACTAAAATTAAAGATTAAAAATTTCATGACCTCCTATGGTGGCTGATAGGATGAAATGAGGACACTTGATAACCACATAACTTCTCTAAAAGACTTGAAAAAGTAGATAAAGAGACCACCGTTTTCATTTAGTGGTTTCCACTGGTTGACCAGTAAAATATATGTATATGAACAGAGTATTGAAGACAAGACACCATGTAAAGCTCTGCTCTAATAGGTAATTACACACAAACATACATGCTCTCTTCTCTCCTTCATAGTCTGCTTTCTCTTTCTCCTCTCTTATTCCATCTTGCCTCTTTCTTTATCATTCCATTTTTTTTTCTCTCTCTCTCCCTCTCGCTTGCGCGCGCGATCTAGATACCAAGGAGCACACGGTCTCACACTTGCACTAAAATCATCCTCGCTAATTCTATATACATTCGTCACAAACAGTTTGTAGAAAATTTCTCTTAGATTATGTGAGGCTAAATATAAGGAACCACAGCGACAATGTATAAAATATAAGATAAAAGCCACTAAAATATTTTACGCGGGAACAGAAAAGGTTCACCCACCGTGCCTAGTCAGATAATCACTGTTCAAAACTCGTTAAACAGTCACACATTTGACTGTCTTAGTAACAGTGAATATCAATAAAATATATGCCCTTGCGTTTTGAATGAAAGAAAAACAAAAATGATAAAATAAAAATCAACATTAATCAATGACATCTCTGAGATGTCGAAAGTACTAGTATAATTTATTTATTTTTTATTTCTATGGAAGTGATTTACCAAAGAATATATGGAATGGTACAAATATTTTTGCAGACGATACCAAACGTTTCAGAAAAATCTAAATAAAAATATGTAAAACCTTTAAAATGAAGTTGATGAATGGAACATAAAAAGTAAAACTTGAATTACGGATTTCAATAGGAAAGTGTGCTATAATAGAGAGAGGGAATGAGAAAGAGAAAGAGAAAAAGATAAAGAGAGCGAGACAGATGTCGCGTGGGTCTAGAGAGAGATATATAGGAGGTCAAAGATACTCCTTGTTGGATGGTTACGGTATATTTACAGTAAGTGAAGGAGAGTCCAGCCACCCGTCTGTCTCGCCTGTAGGTCTAACGTTGGTGAGCGGAGAGTGCCTATGAGAGGCTGTGCACATGCGCTGAGCCTCTGACGTCAGCGGGTACCGTGACGTCACACGCAAAGGGACCAGCTGTATAAAAGGGAAGATACACTACACAAGTGTATATATGATACTGACACGACACAGATAGGGAAGTTCACTGAGTCACCATGGAAAATATATAATTTTCTTATGACAATTTTTGAACAATGGATAGATGATAAACACCGTGACAAGTGTATTTTTCAGTGTTTGTATATATATATATATATATATATATATATATATATATATATATATATATATATATATATAATATATATATATATATATATATATATATATATATATGTGCAAGACAAGCCACAGGGGTGGAAATCTTTTGCTCAAGTACTTTCACACTTCTCAGTGCGTCATCAGAAGCTTTGCATTGATGCAAGGGCAGCAACACGAGAAATAGGGTAAGTTTTCTCGGAGTATGGTAGCACATTGGCACCAGCCTCTATTGGGCCATCCCAGTGTGACTGTAGTTGTTGAGGGTGCAAGTCTAGTTTCAGAACACGTTGGATTATCCCAGATCATGGCTCCGTCAACGAACTTTTGGTCATGAACTTCAAGCTTGTCCCTGAGATGTTCAGGAAGAATCGCTGTTACAAGTCCACTGGATGCAACGCATGAGGACAGAAAAGCAGGTAGCGCAATCTGTGATGACTTGCGGTCAGAGGCTGGTGCCAAGGTGCTACCATACTCCGAGAAAACTTACCCTATTTCTCCTGTTGCTGCCCTTGCAACATTCCACAGCTCCTGATGACACACTGAGAATTGTCAAAATACTTGAGCTAAAGATTTCTACTTTCCCTGGCTGTCTTGCATATATACATATAAATTTTTATTATATATATATATATATATATATATATATATATATATATATATATATATATATATATATATATATATATATATATATATAGTAGTAGGTTGGTGTGTGTGATGTGTGTGTTTTACACGTGTGCTGGTGTTTGTTTGGTTTCAGTTTTGCACTTCACTGGTCTTGTAGTGGTTTACTAGCTGTTGTGTGGACGTCTCCTGTGTGTGTTGCAGCGGCGGGTGTGTCTGTTTTTACGTGCTTTGTTTCCTTTGGGT
This sequence comes from Cherax destructor, assembly GCA_009830355.1. Lineage (NCBI taxonomy): Eukaryota > Metazoa > Arthropoda > Malacostraca > Decapoda > Parastacidae > Cherax > Cherax destructor. The sequence goes on from WNWK01000059.1 coordinate 548,200, forward strand.
GTGCGTGACGGATGTGTGTGTGTGTTTGCACGTGTGTGTGTGTGTGTGTTTGCAATGGTGTGTGTGTGTGTGTTTGCACGTGTGTGTGTGTGTGTGTTTGCACGTGCGTGTGTGTGTTTGCACGTGTGTGTGTGTGTTTGCACGTGCGTGTGTGGTGTGTGTTTGCAGCGTGTGTGTGTGTGTGTGTTTGCACGTGCGTGTGTGTGTGTGTGTTTGCACGTGCGTGTGTGTGTGTTTGCACGTGCGTGTGTGTGTTTGCACGTGCGTGTGTGTGTTTGCACGTGCGTGTGTGTGTGTGTGTGTGTTTGCACGTGCGTGTGTGTGTGTGTGTTTGCACGTGCGTGTGTGTGTGTGTTTTGCACGTGCGTGTGTGTGTGTGTTATGTGTTTGCACGTGCGTGTGTGTGTGTGTGTTTGCGCGTGTGTGTGTTTTGCACGTGCGTGTGTGTGTTTGCACGGCGTGTGTGTGTTTGCACGTGCGTGTGTGTGTTGTGTTTGCACGTGCGTGTGTGTGTTGACGTGCGTGTGTGTGTGTGTTTGCACGTGCGTGTGTGTGTGTGTTTGCACGTGCATGTGTGTGTGTGTGTGTTTGCACGTGTGTGTGTTTCAGTGTGCGTGCTGTGTGTGTGTTGTTACGCTGGTTTGCATGCCGTGCGTGTGGTGTGTGTTTGCACTGCGTGGTGCGTGTGTGTTATGCACGTGCGTGTGTGTTTCACCGTGTGTGGTTGCAGGGGTCGAGACTCAGCTCCTGACCCCCGCCTCTTCACTAATCGCTACTGGGTTCCCTCTCTGCTCCATGAGCTTTATCATACCTCGTCTCAAAGCTATGTATGGTTCCTGCCTCCACTACATCACTTGCTAGACTATTCCACTTCCTGACTACTCTATGACTGAAGAAATACTTCCTAACATCCCTTTGACTCATCTGAGTCTTCAACTTCCAATTGTGACCCCTTGTTTCTGTGTCCCCTCTCTGGAACATCTTGTCTCTATCCACCTTGTCTATTCCACGCAGTATTTTGTATGTCGTTATCATGTCTCCCCTAACCCTCCTGTCCTCCAGTGTTGTCAGGCCGATTTCCCTTAACCTTTCTTCGTATGACATTTCCCTTAGCTCTGGAACTAACCTTGTCGCAAACCTTTGCACTTTCTCTAATTTCTTGACGTGATTGACCAGGTATAGGTTCCAAACTGGTGCTGCATACTCTAGTATGGGCCTGACGTACACGGTGTACAGTGTCTTCAACGATTCCTTACTAAGGTATCGGAACGCTATTCTCAGGTTTGCCAGTCGTTCGTATGCTGCAGCAGTTATCTGGTTGATGTGTGCTTCCGGAGACGTGCTTGGTGTTATACTCACCCCAAGATGTTTCTCCTTGAGTGAGGTTTGCAGTCTTTGGCCACCTAGCCTATACTCTGTCTGCGGTCTTCTTTGCCTTTCCCCGATCTTCATGACTTTGCATTTGGCGGGGTTAAATTCGAGAAGCCAGTTGCGTTTGTGTGTGTGTGTGTGTGTGTTTGTGTGTGTGTGTGTGTGTGTGCGTGTGTGTATGTATTTGTGGTGTTTAAATTTTTATGATGGGCTTTATAATGGTCTTCATTATGGTCTTTATGATGACCTTTATGATGGTCTTTACGATGATCTTTGAGATGGTTCTTGTGATGGCTTTATGGTCTTCATGATGAGGTTGATGGTGAGCTTCATGATGGGCTTTATGATAGTCCTCACGATAGTCTCATAGTAGTCCTCACGATAGTCCTCATAATGGTCTTCGTGATAGGTATCCTGGGCAGCTTCTCAGTGGTGCGCCGCTGGTTAGTTATGTTTTTACATTGGGAGGAAATCCTGTCATCACCTCTTGAGATGCGATCATAGAATATTTTACAAGGTTGAGAGCTGAAAGCCAACGATGGACATCCATCATTTTACCAGAATCTCTGCTGATTGGGTCCTCGAAGGACATAGATCTGTGTCAAAGTAAAGTTTTATCTTTTCGTCTGACAGATACATTATCTCCACCACCACCGAATATGCATCTGTAGAATGGCGTCCACATTTCGAGAAATATATTCATTACATAAGAAAATTTTGAAACTTGGAACAAAATAGATGCCAGGATGAAAAATGTATGAGATACGTAGACTGAGTAAAAAAATCAATTTGCCTTCATTGCAACATAACAAGTTAACAAGCAGTAAAGATGCTCTTGCTGTAAAATGTTAGCAAAGAATTAATAAACTCTTCTTCTGATAAATGTTAATAATTAATGTCGGACTTAACGAGATCTCTCGCTAAAATATTCGGAGATAAATGTAATTAATTTAAGTGTCTAATATAGTTAATAAAGATAATTACATATACATGAAGAAAAATATGTGGAAATTCTTCTGGTTCGTGTCTTCTTTCCTGACATTATTCAAGTGTACATTATTCATGTATATATTTATGTATATATTTACTAATTCAGCTTTCTTTTCTTGTATGTACACACGTTGTTGCCATAAATCTTTCCTCGAATTTCTGAGAATACTTTATCACGTCCATTAAATAAACAGAGTTGGCGTTTGAGATGTGATCCATAATATAAGTTAGAATCAGGAAGCTCATGGTGGGAGCAACATTGTCCTGTGATCCAGTTCCTTGAATCATCCCTGAATGCTTTCAGTTCCCCCCCTCCCTCCCTCCCTCACCAAGGCCCTGTATGACCCTTATAGGTTTAGCATCCAACATGAATGTAAGAATGTAAGGTGCAAGCAACATCAGCAAACAACACCGTTCATGGAGGAAGAAACAAAAGTTAATCGCACCGTTCGTAGTGGAAGAATGAGAAGCCAAAAACATCGTTCACGGTGAAAGAAAGAAAAGAAAACAAAAAAACTTGTTACAGTGGAAGAAAGTGAAGCAAAAATATACTGTTCACAAAGGTAAAAACAGAAACAGAAAGCACTGTTCACAGTGGAAGGAAGAGAAGCAAAAAAGCACCGCTCATAGTGGAAAAACAATCAAAAAGTACTGATCGTGATGGAAAAATGCACCGTTCATGGTGAAACAGAAATCAGGAGTTCTGTTTATAACGAAAGAAACATAAGCCAGGATTTCCGTTAATAATGATAAAAACAGAATCCAGGACTTCTGTTCATAATGAAAGAAACAGAATCCAGGAGTTCTGCTTATAATGAAAGAAACAGAAGTCGGAATTCCCGCTCAATGTGAAGGAAACAACAACCGGAAGAGCCGTTTATGTTGAAATTAATATCACATATAGCTGGGACTTAGAGCTGAGTCTCAACTCTTGCAACCGTAAATAGATCAATAACTGGAAGTTAAGAACGTACAGACACACACACACACACACATACATACAAAATGAGATTGACTGGGAAAACCTAGAGCCATACGGGAACCAGAAACGTGGAGGGCAAAGATGCTGGAGAAAATATTGTTAAACTTCATGCACCAACATGTTAGGGATACAACCAGAGAGAGAGAAGAGAAGATGTTGCAGCAAAACTGGACCTCATATTCACATTCACATTCACTAGTGATCACATGGTCCTGAGTTTTGAATACCTCATAGAATTATCAGAGGAAAATGAAGCAGCACGAGAAGGACAGTAGAAGCCAAACTTTAAAAAGCGGGACTACACAGGTATAATACGATTCCTGCATGAGGTGCAGTGGGAAAGAGAACTAAAGGAAAATACAGTAAATGAAATGACGGAACAAGTAAGTGACCATAAAGTGCAGGGAGTCAGAGAAGAAGTTCATACCAAGGGGTAACAGAAAAAATGGAAAGACCAGAATGTGTGCATGGTTTACCTGGAGGTGTAAAGAGGCCAATGCTAAGTGTGCTAGAGCATGAAAAAAGTATAGAAGGCAAAGGACTCAAGAAAACAAGGAATTGAGCAGAAGAACCAGAAACGAATATGTATGGACAAGGAGAGAGGCAAAGCGGCAATACGAGACTGACATAGCGTCAAAAGTCAAATCCGACCCAAGGTTGTTATATACTCATATCAGGAGGAAAACAGCAGTCAAGGACTAGGTAATCAGGCTGAGGAAGGAAAGAGGAGAGCTCGCAAAGAGTGACCAGGAAGTAGGTGAAGAGCTTAACACAAGATTTAGTGTAGTAGTCACAGTGGAGACAGAAATTCGTCCAACACGCCGAGGTGATAGGGTGCACCAGCAAGTGCTGGAACACTGGAGTTTACCTGGAGAGAGTTCCGGGGGTCAACGCCCCCGCGGCCCGGTCTGTGACCAGGCCTATGTCCGGTGCTGTTTCTTGTATATGTGAATGATATGATGAAAGGAATTGATTCAGAGGTGTCCCTGTTCGCTGATGATGTGAAACTAATGAGAATACAAGCGGACGAGGATCAAATAAGATTACAAAGGGATCTGGACAGGCTGCAAGGCTGGTCCGATAAATGGCTCCTGGAGTTTAAGCCCACCAAGCGCAAAGGCATGAAGCTTAGATAAAGACAAAGAAGACCGCAGACAAAGTACAGGCTAGGGGATCAAAGGCTGCAAACTTCACTTAAGAAAAAAGGAATTTAGGGTGAGCATTATGCCGAACATGTCCCCGAGGTGCACATCAATCAAATAACCGCTGCAATATATGGGTGCCTTGCAAACCTGAAAACAGCATTTCGACATCTAAGTAAGGAATTATTCACGACACTGTACACCATGTATGTCAGGCCCATATTGGAGTATGCAGCATCAGTATGGAAACCACATTTGGTCAAACACTTCACTAAATTGCAGAAAGTGGAAAAGTTTGCAACAAGACTAGTCTTGGAGCTAATGAGTAGTTGTTAAGGGAACTCAACCTGATGACACTAGTATAAAATACTGAGAGGAACTGACAAGGTGGACAAGGCTAGAATGTTTCAAAGATGGAACACACGAAGAAGTATTTCTTAAGCCTTAGAGATGCCAGGAAGTGAAATAATTTGGAGATTAAAGTAGTGGAGGCAAGATCCATACATAGCTTTAAAAAGAGGTATGATGAGGCTCTTGGAGAGGGGAAAGTGTGACCTAGTAGTGACTAGCGAAGGGGTGTGGCCAGGAGCTGTGACTCAACGCCTGCAACCACATATAGGTGAGTACTCACACATACACAAAACAAATTCATGCAAAAGCACAAACTCGCATGCTCACAAAAAGCACACAAAATACATATATGAAACATACATACATGAAACATACATACACAAAACATACATGCAAAAACCACACAAAACGTAGTATACCCAAAGCACACAAAATACACAAACAAAACGCATACAACATACTGAAAACACACACAAAATACAGATAAACAAAACACACATATATTGAAATTACACACAAAATGCACACACACACTCACACACACACACACATACACACACACACACACACACACACACACACACACACACACACACACACACACACACACACACACACACACACACACACACACACAAATATATATATATATATATATATATATATATATATATATATATATATATAATAAGCACTAAAAAAGCGTTTTGGGGTCGCATCTATTAACCAATAGTCAAAAAAGGGAGTCGCTCAGTGCTAAGTCTAATTTTTCGAACTCCGCCACACTTACCACCACATCTTTATCCTAGTCATTACGTGACCACCACTGGATACATTTGCGCAGACAGTTGCAATGACAAAGAAGCCCGCTTATCAAGTTACCAAAAAATATACTTTTCCCTAATCCCTCATTACTAAATTTCACAAATTTTGATTGCTAAATGTAGAGGCAATTTGTTTAAAAAAAATGTCCACGAAACAATTACATTTATATGGCATTCTAAAATGTATTTGATATTGGATAGATTAAAATTTTCCACACCTGTTCGATCAAAGCAACGTAAAGCTAATTAAACAGTTGACAGGTAGCCGGGGTAATAATTTACAGGGTGTAACGAAAATATTGTAGCAAAACTGTGTGAGAGTTATCGGCTAGGCATTCAGATAATTGTGACTCTTTTTGTCTCCTTGAAGTTTTTCCCCACCGCGTCTCCAAGTGTTATGTGAGTGGCCAGCTCATCTGGCTGCCGACCGGCCCATCCGACCTCTACTAGCCAGGCAGTGTTCAGTAACCAGTCAGGAATGCGTAACTGTCTAATTTGACCTATGTTCTACGTGAGGAATGTTTTCAATGCTATTAGAACGTCGGCAGTGCTGGGCTAAGTAAGAGAAGGGGAAGTATTCGTATGGTTTAGAATTAAGACGAAGGGCAAGAAGGGGAGGACAAAACAGCAAAGCACATGCACACAAAAATAACAGATGCAACATAAAATCTTGCCAGAAGTAATAGTAGTAGTACCAGAAGCACCGGCAACTACAATAATAGCAGCAGAAGCAGTAGCAGCAAAAGCTAAAACAACAGCACTGGCAACAATAACAATAGTAACTCTACAACAAAAACCAGCAAGAGCAGAAGTAGCAGCTGTAACAACAACAATAGTACTAGTAATAGCAGCAGCAACAACAAAAGCAGCTACACCAACAACTACAGCAACAACGACAACAGCTTTGGGACAATGAGGGAACATCCACTGTGCTCTGAACCGGAGGTGATTATGATTATTATGACGCGGGTGTTAATTTGCAGCAGGACGCTTATTGTGATAATCATAAATCATAATTATAAATCAGTTAACCATAGCTGAGAGAATGAGCGCTGTTGCTACAGTGACGAATGGTTGAATGTTATTAAGAGTACCCATAGCTTGAAGAATGAGCGGGATTATCATGACGGAGGCGTAGAATGTCACACAGAACAATTTTAGCTAGAAGACATTTGTCTTAAAATATAAAATCAGAAATATGCTTAATAAAAAATTATTATTCCTAACCTCATTTACTGTCTTTTAGTCACTTGCTTTTCTTATTCGAATTTACTTTCACGTTATTTATGCCCCTCTTCCTTCTTGGGGCAAAACTTTGTCCAAATTAAGGCTTGATCTGTATACTTGTTACTTGTGTTTGTGTATATACCTGTCGATGTTACGCCCAGCAGTCAACCAAGAAAATAATAATTTACGTCAATACACACTCATCTCAGGATCATACTATGTAACGTACATGTATAATGTTCGCCACGACCGGGGTCCTGGCACGGGTCTTAAAAATTTCGATGATCCTTCTGTATGTGACGTACATTGTTGTTGTATGTTCGCCGGTACATCCGGCCCGGGTCTTCTCCAAATGGTGACGTACACTCAAACAGGTCAAAATTGTAGTCCAACGCTCACCTCGCTCACCTCGTGGGTCATAAAGTGTGGCTTTCTCTCACCTCGTGGGTCATAAAGTGTGGCTTTCTCTCACCTCGTGGGTCATAAAGTGTGGCTTTCTCTCACCTCGTGGGTCATAAAGTGTGGCTTTCTCTCACCTCGTGGGTCATAAAGTGTGGCTTTCTCTCACCTCGAGTCAGTGTATGTGACGTGACTCATTTGCACGTGAGTGTCGAAATATTCCCTATATTTACCTAGGACGCATATCTGTTGGACCTGGATTCTCAAAAGAATACATTATTTGTAAACAACGCTACAACGGATCAACCGTAGGTGATTTATATAGTAACATATAATGCAAATATACTTTTTCTTTCAAAATAATATGATTTTTTACCTTTACACCAAATTTAACATTGAAATCTCATTAAAGATCTGAAATAACCGTTCCAGGCCTAAAGTAATTTATTTTTGCTAAATTTTACTAAATGTATCAGAGATCAGTTTAAATTTATTTAATATTAATTAAAATCAATGGTATCTTTTTTCGATATGTTCAGACCAATTTGCACATATTTATTGTATAAATAATTTTCATTGCTTATTCGGCAAAAATGACCCTTACTCGGTATGACAATATATATATGTCGTGCCGAATAGGTAAAACTGGTCAGTTAGTAAGAACTCATTTAAAATTTAGTCATTTCTAGAATTTTCTCTTATTCGTTTAAAGATATTTTTTTTTTCATTTATGTTAATGTAAAAATTTAATTTTGTACCAAGAGAAACTTTGAAAACTTACCTAACCTTGTTATAACAAGCTCAATTTAATTTAGCCTAGCCCAATTAAATATATTTTAGATACGTTTACAATAATTTAATAATAAACAAACACAATGAAATATATTTTTTTCGTTACGTTCAGAATGATTTTGGCGAAATTATTGCATTTACAAATTTTCGCTTGTCTTATATGGCAAGATGACCGATGCTATTTAAGCCAAAATCGCAAGTTTTACGTAATCGGCACGACACACACACACATATATATATATATATATATATATATATATATATATATATATATATATATATATATATATATATATATATATATATATATATATATATATATGTGTGTGTGTGTGATCGAAATGATAATTATATATATATATATATATTATATATATACATATATATAGCTCTATGCCTTCGCGTAGCAATCACTACGTCAATATTTATGTGTGTATGTGTAATATAAAATAAAATTTTCAAACGCCACATCTTGCACCTTTACACAATATCTATTAGTTTCAAAAGAAAGCCCCTCAAGGGAGGTTCCTTGACGCTGGTGAGGGGCTCTTGAGATAGGGAATTGGATCTATGCTCCATTTTCCTGAACTGAGCCTGAATACCTTCCACCCCCTCCCCCAGCATGCACCGTATAGTCCTACGGGTTTAGCGCTCCCAAATTATTATATAATAATTAAAAAGAATGACTGATTTTTTTTATTAGTGGTTCGTACGTTAGTTTGCGTGCTGCCAGCAGTAACAGCCTAGTTGATCAGACCCTGATCCATCATGATACCTGGTCTCAGACCGAGCCGCGGGGGCGTTGACCCCCGAAACCCTCTCCAGGTAAACTCCAGGTATAGCTGCCTCTGTCACCGGATGTCTGGTAGTTAAATCCCGTAGAGTGCTTGTTATGGGGCTTCATACCTAGCTTTCTTTTATTATATATTTTTTATAATATTTTCATTGCATTGTTATTATATTTTTGTTTTATAAGACCTTGTGAAGGAGTCCTCAGGTTGTTCTTCAACTCTATATATCCTTGGTTAGGCCTCATCTAGATTATGCTGCACAGTTTTGGTCACCGTATTACAGAATGGATATAAATGCTCTGGAAAACGTACAAAGGAGGATGACTAAGTTGATTCCATGTATCAGAAATCTTCCCTATGAGGATAGACTGAGGACCCTGAATCTGCACTCTCTAGAAAGGCGTAGAGTTAGGGGGGATATGATTGAGGTGTATAAATGGAAAACAGGAATAAATAAAGGTGATGTAAATAGTGTACTAAAAATATCTAGTATTGAAAGGACTCGCAGCAATGGCTTTAAGTTGGATAAATTCAGATTCAGGAAGAATATAGGAAAGCATTGGTTTGGTAATAGAGTTGTCGATGAGTGGAACAAACTCCCGAGTACAGTTATAGAGGCTAAAACGTTGTGTAGTTTTAAAAATAGGCTAGATAAATATATGAGTGGGTGCGGGTGGGTGTGAGTTGGACCTGACTAGTTTGTGCTACTAGGTCAGATGCCGTGCTTTTCCTTAAGTGAATGTAACCTGACCTGGCTGGGTCGGGGCATTGACTTAAGCCGGTGGGAGACTTGGACCTGCCTCGCATGGGCCAGTAGGCCTGCTGCAGTGTTCCTTCTTTCTTATGTTCTTATACCTGTTCTGTACTTACAAGAGAAAGTCTATGCTTCTTTAATAAACAATTTGACGCATACTTTTTTAACAATGTCTGTTGATTATAGTACTAAAGTGTTATGGATGCCTTGCTAATATTTTAACACAGCTCGTGAGGATTTTTTCAAATATCCTACTGAGAAATCACGATTTTGATTTCAGAATTCACGATTTTGATTGTGTTTTGCATGTGTGTTATTCTTGTTCTCCTTGTTGTTGGCGCCAATAAATCCCCTTTGTCTATTTTCTGGTATTTTATTTATCTTGTACGTTTTTATCACCTCTTGCTTTACACTGTCAGCCAGCTATGTAATTTTTGACGATTTTCTATATTTACAACTTTTAACATGGTAGCCACCACACACTTACATAAATGGTTTAGAAAACCGATAAGTACACGAATGAGACTTGTATAACACGTGGAAACGTTTCGCCAACCTGCGTCTTTATTAATCCAATACAGAAAGAAACGGTAGATGATTTGACGCGGAATATAAGTTAAGCCATACCACAGCCTAGAGATTGTCTTTAGTCCATCGTCTTTGATACAAATACAGCACATGCACCGGGACGAGGTTTATATGAAAATAGGCAAATTATGACCTACTTCCACTAGCGGGTGCTGACCACCTGTGACGCTGCCACTAACTGCCTCACTTCACCTGTCTCCATTATATAAGCTTCCCGATGCACATGCTGTAGGTTTATGAAGGCTGATGCACCGAACACATTCCTAGGCTGAGGGACTGATTTTATCCTCCATCTTCACATATTCTCCCGTCTCGTAGTTTTTTTTTTTTATTTGTGTGTATATCTTATGTGCATTTTTTAAGTGCGAGCACTTCCCTACCGATGAATATTTCGTTTTCTTCTGTCACTCATTCTAAACAGGCTTTTCAGCATTTCTCCATTCTAATGGCTGAAGGCTGCTTTTAACTTTTCCAGTGTATCGTATGTCTCATGATATCGCTTACGTTACCTTCCAGTGACAGTCATAAATATAACTGTGCCTTGATTCCTCTGGCTATTTTCAATATTTTATTACTCATATTACGTTCATATGACCTGTTTTCAAATTCTTCCAAATTTATATTATTTTTTGTCATCCATGTCATTAGTGTCATTAGTATCGGGTTCAGTGGGACCATACTGATGACATTTTTTCATCTTTATATACATTTACGTTTCGCACAATATATATTTCATCCATATACAAAGTTAATGCTGTACTATTCCCATGTCTTTATAGTTTACATTAGCCTTTCACCAGGAACTCAGTGTTAGCTTTTCAAAAATCTTAAATAAAGATAATATAACCATTTGTTTCTTGAATAATTTTTGTGTCTATTGTAGAAGGTTAATAATTGATGCACAAAACATTGTTGATCGGAAACCCAACTATTCGATAGTTAGCTGGTTTTTGCTTTTCAAGTGCATTATTCATTTCTCTCTAATGGTTTTTCAGTGATTTAAAACAAAGCATGTGTGTGTGTGTGTGTGTGTGTATAGTTCTGTTTAATGAAGGTTTAATAGAGGCATCAATATATTCGTCCCCACAGCTTTTAATATATATATGTCGTGCCGAATAGGTAAAATTTGCAATTTTTGCCTTAAATACCAACGCTTTTTTTGCCGAAAAAAAGCAAGGAAAAATTTGTGTATGCAATAATTTCGCAAAAATCATTCTTAACCTAACGAAAAAAATATATTTCATTGTGTTTGTTTAATATTAAATTATTGTAAACTTATCTAAAATATTTTTAGTTGGATTATTCTAAATTAAATTGTGCTTGTTATAAAAGGTAAGTTTTCAAAAGGTTCTTCTAGTACAAAATTTTAAATTTTTACATTAACATAAATGAAAAAAATGTATCTTTAAACGTAAACGAGAACATTTTAGAGAGGAATTAATTTTAAAGGAGTTATTGGTAATTGACCAATTTTACCTATTCGGCACGATATTATATATATATATATATATATATATATATATATATATATATATATATATATATATATATATATATATATATATATATATATATATATATATATATATATATATATATATATATATATATAAAGTGTGTGTGTGTGTGTGTGTGTAAACGAATGCGTAAAATATTTTTGGAATATTTCTATAGAAACAATTTTAGGGATGGACATTTTCACTGAAAATACATTCTAAACATCTCACACTTTTCAGTTTAAACAATACGCATTTTACTCTACTCACTTACGCCTTGACGATTTACAAAATAAAAACACCAAACTCACAATCTACACCACTGCTTGTTTGTCTTTGTGTGATTTTTCTCGGTCCACACACCCTCAATTTACACTCCCCTTTAGATTTACACACGCCGATTGTTTTTATAACTCCTCCTGTCTCAAAAGTCTGTTTCACCCAGCCCATTCTGTTTACACCCACTCGATTTACACCTTTTGTTGTTTACTCTCTTTTACGTTAAAAATAAGGAACGAATATGAGAAAATGGCTAAATATTTTTGTAATAAGCATCAGATAAGTTCGGCTTTCTTGAATTGATTTTTTTTTATTTTAAAGGATAGAGGAACATTTACATGTATGTTTAGTATTTCTAAATAAAAAAAATATAGCATAAAACTGCTTTTCATTTTTTAAGCAGAACAAAAACCTTTGATATAATAATAATAATAATAATAATAATAATAATAATAATAATAATAATAATAATAATAATAATAATATCACTAAAATTATGAGACAAAAAAATAGAACTTCTACTATATCTGTATTGTTGAATAATCGATGATCTGCTGTATTTGTATTCCCACTAAACCTATATCCACACTATCATATAACTATTGTTCAGTTATACGCTTCATTGTGAACACTTTGTCTACTCATTCCCTACATTCTGTCTTACCCTAAAATTATCAATAATAATTTTGCTTTACGCTTTACCGGGTATACACAACAGGTTTATTCCCAATAATTCTTACCCTTTCTATTATCTCTTTTTCTCCTTATACAGTGGAACTGTGTATGCTCTCTGTCAGTTCTTAGTTACATTTTCCTTATTTTAAGCGTTTCTTGAGCAAGTTCGTCAGTAATTCCTAACTACGTCCCTCACCTGCTTTCAACATCTCACTCCTGAAGAATCTGTCCCAGGTGCTTAACCCGTTTTCATTCTACTCACTTCTTCATACACTTTCCCTACTCTCACCTCTGGTTCTTCCTTACACTTATGTGATGTTATTCCTCCCTGCCCAATGCTCGAAATCACTGCCACCCATTGATCAACAGCATTTAACACCTCTTCAAAATATTCTCTTCACCTTTCCAGTACCTTCCTTCTCCCCATCTAACATCTTCCCTCAGTCGATTTTAAACTATCAAGAACGAACACTAAAGTACAATACCGTGACTAGAACACTACTCAAATATCCCGCAAATAGGAGAAGTTTCGGTCCGATTGGACCATCGGCTATGTGACTTGTAAATGGTCCAAATCGGACCGAAACGTCAATGGTCCAAGTCGGACCGAAACGTCAATGGTTCAAGACGAACTGAAACGTCAAAGGTCCAAGTCGGACTGAAACGTTGCCATAAGCTTTTCTCACCTATGTGCGGGTTATTAGTGTATTTAACTATCAAGTTCATTTGCTTCCCAGATGTTCTTATGCTAATCTATCTCTAGAACTGTTTATTCCCAGAAAAATGTCCTGAAAGAGACTCACCTATCCTCTCATTTTTCACTACCTCACCATTCGTACAGCCTCCGTTTCTTCTCCATATTTCTTTTAATTGTGAAAATCTCTCGAATGCATCTTTTCCCATTTCATCACCCTCCTTTCGGTGCACACTTTACAGCTGCTTTATTAGGCTATCTCATACCCCTTTGACCTATTTTTCATTATTTGTTCTCTTTCTAGCCCACCTTAAGAAAGGGGAAGAGAGAGAGAGGTCGAAGATGATTTTTTTTTTACCAAAACCGAATTCATTAGAAATGTGCTACTACCCTATCCTATATGACAGTTAAATTACCATATTCTATCATACAGAATGGGTTAAATACATAGCATTAAAATCTGTTAGCCTGCACCGAGAGACTTTAGAAGGGCAATGAGGATATTAAGTGTTTCATTAAACACTTGGTATCCTCATTGCCTCGTTGCAGCATAACGATACATAAGAGGGTGGGGAGAATGGCAATTCCAGAAATTGGTGCAAATATAAGACGTATACTCTCTCCATCTCTCTCTCTCTCTCTTTCTCTTTCACTCGCTTGAGAGACAAGATCCAGTCACACTCCGACACACGCACTGACCAAGATCTCTTATAATTAACATAATTTATGGAATTAGAGTGAGCGTGTCTGTTGCCTTGCATCAGAAGTGCTGGGAGGAGCAGCAGGAAGTGAAGGAAGAAAAAGCAGACCAGAAGGAAAAAGAGCAGGAGAAGCAAGAGCAAAATTAACGCAAGGATGAAGATAAACGAGAGGAGAAACAGTAGCATAAGGAGGTGCAGCAGAAAGAACAGGGGTAGAAATAGAAGAAATAGGAGCAGGAACAGTAGGATGATCAGGAGCTGTAATAGTAAAATAACGAGAGGTGAATAGCAGGAAGAGGCAAGGGAAGAGAAGAAGCCGTAGCAAAATCAGCCGAAGAGCACATAGAAAAAAATTAAAGCTGAAGACCTTGGTTTTATGTCACGATTAATTATGAAGAGAAGGATTAACTGCAGTCCAGCTGCTTTATTTATGCATATAAATAGTAATATATTGTAGCAAAAGAGGGTTAAGTTTTCTCTACTTTCTCTGGCTTAGCTGCTATCTTAGCTGCTGGCTTCGAAATGTGAACTAAGCTTTTATCATAGGGTAGGTTGAGGTAGACTTTAGATTTATACCTCTACTACTAATACTGCTACTATTATTACTTCTTCTACCTCTAATATTAATACTACTACGCCTACTATTACTACAACTACTGAAACTAATGCTGCTGCTGTTCTTGTTGCTGTTGCTGCTACTGCTAATGCTACTGCTATTATTTCTGCATTTGCCATAATCACCATTATTGCTGTCCTAGGTAATGTATGATCAACTTCTTGTCCTGAATAATTCAAGAACTAACCCCAGGGCTCCAACAACCACAACTAGGTTGTTTTATATACAGGTTAACTTACTATTTGGAAATATCTTGATGGACTGCCATCAGTAAACTTTGCGTGTTTAATTGTTAGTCCTGTTTCGATTATTCAAGCTTAAAGTCCCATCAAGAGGAGGGGGATGGTAACATAATGTCTGACAAAAGTTTTTGATCCATGGAACTGGGGCTCTCCTCTTCCAGGGAGGATATCCCTTCAATGGGTTGTATGACCCAGGCAGGTTTAGCCTACAATTAAAGTTTCTATTTGCAATTAAAGAGTTATAAAATTATTAGGTAGAATATTTTGTGAAAAGTTTATTTTCGTCATTATTTGACTTCTTGAGATTTTACACTATCTACACCTAATAACTGTCTGTAATTTTTTTTTTTACCTAAAATCGAGTATTTAAGTCCTGTCTCCCGTGTCGCTTGAGATGTTAATTTTCTTAGTATTTTATTAAGCTCTAGTGTGTCAGTCTCAGGCAGTTCAATGAAATTTTACGGCCTGGGAATGTTCGTGTCATGTTCAGCTGTAAATACAAACTTGAAGCATGAGTTGAGTATTGAAGGTATTTATCTGCTGTTGTTAGTCATCCTTCAGATCCTACAAATCCTCGCTGCTCATCTTTTTTTCTTAACACTGACTTACACGAGCAATTTCTTTAAGACGAACTCTAATGTTGTGTGTTATTATCCTTTCAAATTCTCGTTAACTATTTTTTCTCGTATTCTTTGGGATTGCTCTTCAGCTATAATTTCTTATTTCTTGTTCGCATTATGTGTTTGGCTCATGATCCCAACCAGTTGTTTTTTTCCTAATCAATGCAGGATTAGTTTTATCGATATATATCTTTACAATTTTATAATGTTCTAGTGCTTCGAATATTTTTTTTAGTTTATATTCATTTGGCCTGATTCTCTCTCCCATTCCCATTACATGGCATTTTTCTGGATAACACAGTTTATCCAAGTTATCTTATAGTGTTTTGCTGGTTTTCATTATATATTTTATCTAGGATTTCTACATCATACGCAAGCATATTCACATAGCTTTTCATAGCTGTTGTTAATCATTTACAACAATTAATAACATTATTTGGGCAATTAGAAGTTTTCGTGGCATTCCGCATGTAATATCTTCCCACGAGGACATTTTTCATCTTAAACTAATTGCATTATTATCTCAAAAAGTCCTTCCTTCATTGTAACAATTTGCCCCATATTCCTCCTATATTTTGCTGCTACCAAATTAGTTATTAAAGAGAACTCTATCACAAAGGAAGTCTATCAAAAGTTTTCTAAATATCTTGATAAATACAAACTCCGTATTTATTTATTTATTTTTTGAACAAATCCGTCACTGTCATACTAGTTTCATAGATATGATATAGGTGAATTTGCAGACCTAAAACATTGTTTACAAGTTAGTTATTCTCTAAGTGTTTAATCAAATTTTCTTCAATAACCTTTTCTTAATTGATACGATACCACACAGACGGTGTGTGTGTGCGTGTGTGTGTGTTCGCGCGCGAGCCTGCCTCCCTGCCTGCCTCCCCCTCAATCTTTCTGTGTTTGTTCGTCTCTCATATAACGAGCAATTCGGACGGCAATTGCATCCGCGTCCCTTCCACCCCCATCCCATCCATCCCCATCCCTTCCACCCCCAACCCTTCCCTTTGCATATCATTATCATTAGGAGGGAAGCCAGCTTGGCCCTTTAATTTTCCTGGGGGTAATTTTGCATTCAACGCATGTCATTACGGCAGCACAATATCAGGTAATTAACACTGTATATGACGTGTGTGGGGTTAGAGCAGACTACATCCCCCACCCACCCATTCACTCGCCCAAATTAATTTCAATGGTGTGATGGTGGCGGTGATGGTGTTGATGATCATGGGGATGGTGGTGGTGATGCTGGCAACAA
>WNWK01000059.1:570000-605000 GCA_009830355.1 Cherax destructor
GCGGGAGACAGACGCGCTTCCTATTTGTGTATCTAGTGAGAACGAAAAGAATGGTCATTATAAGGGTAGTTTGAGAGCTAGTTACAAGACAGATCAGGTGCTGAAGGTAGCTTAAGAGCTAGTCAGAAGGCAGAGCAGGATTTGAAGGTAGTTTGGGAGCTAGTTAGAAGGCAGATCAGATACTGAAGATAGTTTGGGAGCTAGTTAGAAGGCAGATCAGATGCTGAAGATAGTTTGGGAGGTAGAAGGCAGATCAGGTGCTGAAGGTAGTTTGGGAGCTAGTTAGGAGGCAGATCAGGTACTGAAGATAGTTTGGGAGCTAGTTAGAAGGCAGATCAGGTGCTGAAGGTAGTTTGGAAGGTAGAAGGCAGATCAGGTGCTGAAGGGAGTTTGGAAGGTAGTTAAAATACAGAGGATAGTTTGAGACCAAGTTTGAACATAGATTAGGTGCTAAAAATCTCAGAAAACGAGAGAGGACTATTTTTTTTTTTGGTCGGTGTCTTCGTTTCAAGTACAAGAAATTGTAGTCATTCTTAATCTGCATATTCGTTATTTTGTATTTGTAGATGAATTTATTCACTTTGTATGTATTGTATCAGCGTCTGTGACCGAGAGTGTATATACTTCCATGATTTAAATATTTCTTCTATTTCTCCTCTTGCTTATTTGCTGTTTAAAAGTGTATTATTATTTTGCTCAATGTGTTTTATGTAGCACTTTTCTCTGTTCTCCCATAGATAGGTGTTTGTTCATACATGTGTTATTTAGCATTCTTGTTGGCCTATTTTGCCACACGATGGGGTTTTTACGACATGTGTTATGTAACATTTTTGGAAATAAATGGTATAAAATACCGACACAATGGAAAAATAAACACATAAGCAGTATAATGTGATCCTTTATTGACAACGTTTCACCCACGCAGTGGGCTTTATCGAGTAACAAACAGATCTGTTTGTGACTCGATAAAGCCCACTGCGTGGGCGAAACGTTGTCAATAAAGGATCACATTATACTGCTTATTTGTTTATTTTTCCATGTAACATTTTTGTAGGCCTATTTTGACACTCATATGGGTTTATTCTGACATATTTTGATATAGTTTTTTGTAGGTTTATTTTGCCTTTTATGTTGGGTTATTCCTAAATGTGTTTTATGTAGCATTTTTGTAGGCCTATTGTGCCACTAATGTGAGTTTTAAGACATGTTATTATGTAACATTTTGTAGGCATCTTCTGTCATTGATTTGGGTTTTACATGTGTTTTCATGTAGCATTTTTTGTAGGCCTATTCTCCCATTAAAGTGGGTTCGTCCCATATATTTTTATGTAGCATTTTTCTAGGCCTGTTCTGCCATTGATGTGGATTTATTCCGACAAGTGTTATGTAAATTTTTTATAGGCCTATTCTGCCACTGATGTGGGTTTATTCATATGTGTTCCTATGTAGCATTTTAGTAGGCTTATTGATGTGGGGTCCATTCCATTATTTGTTTTTATGCAGTTTTTTCTAGGCCTATTCTGTCATTGATGTGGATTTATTCCGACATTTAGCTTCCTGGACACAAAAACGTTGCATAGCATTGAATTAAATTTTTCAAAATTTACTTTAAATGGAGTTTACCTGGAGAGAGTTCCGGGGGTCAACGCCCCCGCGGTCCGGTCTGTGACTAGGCCTCATAGATGAAAGAATGCCAAATAATATATCCTAAAAACGGGTATACAGAAATATTTAAAATATATGCATGATATAGCCTGTAGGCAGTAACACCAGCTTGTAGAGTAACACCTAATGTGAACTTTGAACAGTAGCAAGTTATGAACAATGGTCGATTTAGGCAACACTAGTTGAGTAATACGTATGGTATACTAGTCGAGTATAGCAACACTAGTCGAGTAATATGTATGGTAATACGAATGAAAACCAGTGTCTGGCAACACTGGTTGAACGCCAGTGTATGGCAATACTAGTTGAACACCAGAGAGTGGCAATACTAGTTGAACACCAGTGTATGGCAGCACTGGTTGAACACCAGTGTATGGCAGCACTGGTTGAACACCTGTGTATGGTAATATTAGTTCAACATCAGTGCATGGCAACACTGTTTGAACGCTGAACACCAATGTATAGCAACCAATGTTGCTATACATTGCAATACCAATGTATAGCAACACTGATTGAACAGCCGTGTATGGCAGTACTGGTTGAATGCTAGTGTATTGCAAACACACGTTAAACTACACTGTAAATCATTAATGGATACACTTTTTAAAAAAAATGTGCAACATTGGGTGAAAAACAATGTATGGCAACGTTCAGTGTTTTGTAACACTGAGCGACTCTGTATGGCGACAGTATTTCATGGCAACACTGAACAACAATGCATGTCAAAAATTAACACTATATTGCAACAATGAACAACAATGTATATGGCTACACTGAACAACAATGTATGGCAACACTGAGCAACAATGTATGACAACACTGAGCAACAATGAGTGGCAACACTGAAAAACACTGCATAACAAAACTGATTGCACAACAGTATATGGCAACATTAAACAATGCATGGCAACACTGAAAAAACCCTGCATGACAAAAGTGATTCATCAGTCTTGCTTTACAACATTATACCATTACTTGCTGAACATTGCATGACAACACTGGCTTAAAAACATTGTATGGCAAAGCTGTATACCAGTAATGGTTGAATAACACTGTATCGCAACACGAGTAGAACAACACTGAAGAAAACTATATGGCAACACATTTTGAATAACACAAACTGAACAACACTGGTTGATCAATACTTTATGGAAGTACTGTGTGAACGACAATGGCAATATTATCTGTACAATGGTTGAACAACAGTGCATGGCAATGCGAAGTGAACAACACTGCCCACACTAGCTGAACAAAACTGTATGGCAACACTGGCTGAACAACAGGATTTGCCAACACTTATTCAACACCACTGCAGTCCCAGTACTGAACAACACTAGTTGAACACTGTTGCATGGCAACACTGGCTGAACAACAGGATTTGCCATCATAGGTTAAACAACACTAATTCAACAACACTGCAATCCCAACAGTGTATAACACTAGTTGAACATTGTTGCATGGCAACACTGATTGAACAACACTTTGGCAACACTGGCTGAACAACATTCTATGGCAACACTGGCTGAACAACACTCTATAGTAGCAATGGCTGAACAACATTCTATGACAGCACTGGTTGAACAACACTCTATGGCAATAATTGTTGAACAACAATGTATGGCAACACTGTTCGAATGACATGCATACATGAAAAAGAATTTATTGCTTGGTGAACAATATAGAAATGTTCAGCTTTAGTTTGGCTTTTTAAACGCATGCGTTCTCATACGCTCACGCAGATACACGCACACATCAATCCATACATGCATGTATGCATACATCCATACATACGTACTTACATCCATCCATACATACATACAATATATTATATTACATACATTCATACACTTCAATGGGAGCGCCTTGATACAGGTGAAGGGCTCTTGTTCCATGGAGTAGGAGGCAAGTGATTAACTTTCATTTCCACGTCTTACGGGTTTTTTCCTTCCGCTTGAATTTAAATAAAAATAATAATAATAATAATTATTATTATTATCATTATTATTATACATCAATATGTACATCGATACGTATTCATTATACCCATCCATATATATGAGTACATATATTCATACATACATCCTTCTATACTACTATCTATCATTTTGTCCATCCATTCGTACATATCTATATCTCAGGTACAATACTTGCATGTATACATACCACTTAGGGACGCACATTGATACATACATATGTTCCGGTCCACGCATATTCATGCATGTAAATATTTATGCATACTTCTTTACACATTTCAAACATACATTCATGCATACATACATTCATATACAAATACATGCATGGATACATATACACGTGCATACATGCACACGCATTCATACATGTTTGAGTAAACAAGAAGAAATCATAAAAACGAAATATGAAGTGGTGTATGTTTCAATTATCGTCTCAATTCGTGTTCTTCTCACAGTGGCTTACTCATACACTTGGCAAGTGTTCATTATAGGGCAGAGTTTCCACTCAGTGATACTCGTCAAGCTTACAGTACTATATTCACACGGAAACTCTTCAAAACATATTACATTCACAATGGTATACTTCAAATACTTTTTTACAGTTAAGCAAAAGAAATCTGAGATATGCGTGTATAATGCACTCTTAAATGCACTTGTAAGTATGCGAGTGTCTTCATACACACACACACACCCACACACACACATGCACACACGCACACAAACATACACTCACTCGTTTGTAAAACGTACGAAGCAAAGAAAACACAGTAAATATCTCACTAATCATTTGTCCTTAGTACCTCATCAAGCATACATCAGCACCGTGTGTAAGCCTGGCACACATGAGAACAGCATACAGGGAGTTACGCAAAGATTCGTTTACTAACTCTGCATGATATATCAGACACGAGCAGCAAAAAGGCACAATACTGTGACTGGAACAATACACAAATAACCCACACTTAGGAGAGAGAAGCTTATTGGACCATTTTCAAGTCGTCATAAGTTTTTCTCTTTATATGTGAGGGTTATTAGTGTACATCAAACACTTCATGTAGTATGCAATACCAGCATGGAGCTCACACTTCGATAGATAACTATTCACTGTATATTATTATGCAAAAGAAGCATATGCAAAAGCTCGAGAAAATGCAATTTTTTTTATCCAGATTAATACAGGAATTAAGAGGAATGTAATATAAGGAGGCTCTTAAACTAAATTTAACTTGGATCTAAGTGGCCAACCATATTGAAGACTTGCAGTTCAGTCCAGAGCACGTTTCAGCTGAGACAACATTTCGCTCTGTGCAGAGCTTTATCAAATCGTTTACTTAAGTCAGCTTTTCACAGGGTAAAACATTGTCCCATTAAAGGCGTGTTCTGCAAAGCGTGTCTTTAAATGAACGCAGCTGACACTGTCTTCTTTCAAATAGTGTTCACGTATTATTGAGAAATTAATTATAAAGTCAAACTTAATATTTCAATCGTCATCCGAAGCCTTACTCAGCTAAAAGCACGAGAGGAGGAGGTTGTCCTTATTGTTACAGGGTGAAGACACACTACCATCTATCAGAAAGAAGAAATAAAGTATTGTGACTGGGTCTGGTTACATTGCCACTTGAAAGCAAAGAATGGTGGCAATAGTGACTTTTCCACACAGCGTTCGGAGCTGTACGTATTGTGTGTGTATTAGAGAATGTATGAATGTTCATATAGTATATTATTGCAATTCGTATAACAATTCATAGCAGTTTCTTGATATTTATGCAAAGCTTAAGTCATGATGATTGTGAAATGATTCGAGAATCAATAATATATATATATATATATATATATATATATATATATATATATATATATATATATATATATATATATATATATATATATATATATATATATATATATATATATATATATATTATTTTATTAACACATCGGCCGATTCCCACCAAGGCAGGGTGGCCAGAAAAAGAAAAACTTTCATCATCATTCACTCCATCACTGTCTTGCCAGAGGGGTGCTTTACACTACAGTTATAAAACTGCAACATTAAC
This sequence comes from Cherax destructor, assembly GCA_009830355.1. Taxonomy (NCBI): domain Eukaryota; kingdom Metazoa; phylum Arthropoda; class Malacostraca; order Decapoda; family Parastacidae; genus Cherax; species Cherax destructor. Next base: position 575,696 of record WNWK01000059.1, read on the forward strand.
ACCCCTAATTCAGAGTGCAGACACTGTAATTCCCATCTCCAGGACTCAAGTCCGGCCTACCGGTTTCCCTGAATCCCTTCATAAATGTTACTTTTCTCACACTTCAACAGCACGTCAAGTATTAAAAACCATTTGTCACCATTCACTCCTATCAAATACGCTCACACATGCTTGCTGGAAGTCCAAGCCCCTTGCACACAAAACCTCCTTTACCTCCTCCCTCCAACCTTTTCTAGGCCAACCCCTACCCCGCCTTCCCTCCACTACAGATTTATACACTCTCGAAGTCATTCTGTTTCGTTCCATTCTCTCTACATATCCGAACCACCTCAACAACCCCTCCTCAGCCCTCTGGATAATAGTTTTGGTAATCCCGCACCTCCTCCTAATTTCCAAACTCCGAATTCTCTGCATTATATTCACACCACACATTGACCTCAGACATGACATCTCCACTGCCTCCAGCCTTCTCCTCATTGCATCATTCATCACCCATGCTTCACACCCATATAAGAGTGTTGGTATAACTATACTCTTATACATTCCCCTCTTTACTTCCATGGACAAAGTTCTTTGTCTCCACAGACTCCGTGTTCCACTCACACTTTTCCCCTCATCAATTCTATGATTCACCTCATCCTTCATAGACCCATCTGCTGACATGTCCACTCCCAAATATCTGAATACATTCACCTCCTCCATACTCTCTCCCTCCAATCTGATATCCAATCTTTCGTCACCTAATATTTTTGTTATATATATATATATATATATATATATATATATATATATATATATATATATATATATATATATATATATATATATATATATATATATATAGCCTGAGACAGTGGTTCTACCTCAACGATTTGTCACAACACCCATCCCATCATTACAAATGTAAATCACCTTTACTCTTAATAGTGCTTTAGCTACCATTCCTAAAGAGTATAGACAACTCAAAGTTCTGGTATTGACCTATCGATCTGTAATAGCCCCACAACCCCTCCCCTCCCCTTCAAAATTCAAATCCGACTAGCTGGTTTCCCTAAATCCCTTCGTAGATAATACCATACTCACTCTCCATGGTACCTCAAATCCATTTGGCTATTCACCTCCAGTCTAACACGCTTACATATGCCTGATGGATATTCAAACCCCTGCCTCTCACAACCTCTTTCACATACTCCTTCCAGGTATCTCTCAGACCTACTCCACAAACCTTTCAGATATATACGATGTCTTAATCAACCACTCTTGCTCCACTATTTTTACATGGTTTAGTGATTTCGGTAATCCTTCCTCTACTACCTGAATCATGTCTTTTACACCAACACGCCATCTTCTGTTTTCAATACATGTGATCGGAAACCTGTGATAAGCATACCTTTAACCTGCATACCCTTGATCAGTTTCAAGAGTTAATCTACCCTCTCTCACCGGCCTGAGGTGCAGCTTCCTAGTTCATTGCCTTTTCAATCAGGCTGTTTCTTTTCACGTCCCGCTTGCCTACACAGACACCATAGTTGATTTGGCCATGAAGGCCAGCTCTTCAATCCTTATTCTCTGCATAATATTTTGTACCACACATTGATCTAAAACACGACATCTCTACCAGCTTCGTCCTCCACGCTGCTGCAATATTCAAAGAACAAGAGATAGGCGCTTGTGCAAATGCCTCGTATTAGGAATGGAAAATAGCTCTTATTTGTTTGTATCAGACTCAGTGTTTATACCATTTTAATGAAATGTGAAAAGTTAAGAAGTAAAATATTGAATCTTTCAATTGAAATGACCCAAAAATAGGAACTTTTTCACATTCTCCCAATTTTTATCCAATGACGAACTTTTTCTTCCCTCTATACTTCTCAAACATCCTTCTTTTTAATTTAAACTGTACATTCTATACATTCTTGGCCAAGTACATTTACTTTCTGCATACATCTTCCTGAAGACAAACGACTCAAATCGATAAGTGATGAAAAATATTCAGTTAAAGAGAGGAACTTTATCGAGACGATAGGCCTATGTACAAGCTGCTTCGGTTAGCAAAGAAGTCTGTTTATAGTTCTTTTTATTTCAACCTTAATTTCAACTTACTGTCATGACTGTTTTTTTTTCTCTTTTCGATCTTTTTTGTTACTTTCCCGCTGTGAGACTCCAGAAGGCTTGAGTTGTGACCGTTCAAGTAATGACCTGCTAAGACCTCAGTGTTGATTCTTCAGGTCCTGAGTATCGACCCCCCTCCCAAGCTACCTGAGTGGTGACCTTCCTCCAGCACCTAAGTGGTGAACTTTCCCCCATGACCTGGGTGGTGACTTTTCCCCAGGACCTGAGTAGTGACCTTTCTCCAAGACCTAAGTGGTAATCTTCCTTCAGGACCTGGGTGATGATCTTTCCTCAGAACATGAGCGATGACCTGCCCTTGAACACATGTGGTGACTATACCAGAACTTCAGTGTTGATCTTCCCTTAAGATCTGGATGGTAACCTTTCTGTAGGTCCTTAGTGATCTTCCCTCAGAACCTGAGTGTTGACCATCCCCACAGACACAAGTGGTGACCTCCTATCAGACTTGGGTGGTGAACTTTCCCCCAGGACCTGAATGAAGACCTTTTCCCAGGACCTGGGTGGCGACCTTTTCCCAGAACCTGAGTATGGCTTCCCTTCAGGACCTGAGTGGTTACCTGCCCCATCGGATACAAGTGGTGACCTTCCCCCAAGAACCTAAGTGGTGACCTTTCCCAGGAGGTAAGTGGTACCCCCAGGTAGTGAGTGGCACTAAAATTCCTGCTTGACTGCACTACTGGTGCCAAGCAGAGGCCGTGCATAGTATCCCGTCATTACAGTCTCCTCTCATCTCTTATCAAATATTTATGTATGCATCCTTCACTGGTCGCTAACACATGAACATTTTCTACGTTGGCGTTCCGTGTGCACGCGCCTGTTTCCTGCGTGTACGCACCTGTTTTGTGCGTGTGTACGCGCTTGTTTTGTGCGTGTATATGCGCCTGTTTCGTGCGTGTGTACACGTTTTCTTGGGCGATTCGTGTATTTGTGTGTGTTGCTTGTGTGAGTTTAGCTAAGTTGTTAGGATCACTTCAAACTTCAAAAGCAGGTCTCTCTCTCTCTCTCTCTCTCTCTCTCTCTCTCTCTCTCTCTCTCTCTCTCTCTCTCTCTCTCTCTTTCTCGCGTTAGCTCTTTATAGATTTTTGTCATAGATGAGCTTTCTGCCCCTTCTTCCTGCCCCCTATGTCGAAGTAACAGATGTGAGACAGGAGAGAGAATGGGATGGGTGGACTGGATATTCGTGGACTGCAAAAAAGCTATTTGATATTGAACCTCAAGAGACTCGGACTAAACTTGAAGAGCAGACAAGCATAAGAGGGAATGCGTTGGAGAGGATCAAGAAGTGTAAAAAAAAAAAAAAAAAAAAAACCAGATGTCAGAATGGGCAAGTGTGAAAACCTGAGTACTCGTATTATGATCAGTACTATTTCAGCCGAATGTGAATGAATATCCATAAGAGATAGATGTATCCTATTTTGCATTTGATGCATAATTAATGTGGATACTAAACACCGATAAGAAAGTCTACAACCAAGCCTGGGAAAACTGCAAGAATTCAGTCCTGGAAAAGTCAAGGTTATAAAATTTGGGAAAGGTTAAGCATATCTGAAACAGAGTAAAGGCACTGAAGACAGAGTCTTTACTCAAATCTCCCTCAAGAAGAAAGCGTACTTTGAGTATATCACCTGAGAAATGCATCAGCCGAATAGCCTCTGCAGTTAATGCTCGCTTGGCAAATCTAAGATTAGTTTTCAGGAATCTCAACAAGGAGTTATTCACGGCCCTACGTCTTGACATAATAAGTAAGTAAGTAAGTTTATTCAGGTATACACAAATACAGTTACATAGATTATCATACTTAGCAGCATTTGTGTAGAAAACCTAGGATAACCCAAAAAAGTCAGACAGAGTGACTTATTTCCATTGGGGTCCATTTAATATCTTAATATTATACACTGTAGGAGATATATGTTATTATACTATAAAGGATATATTCTAGGAATAAGGTAAAAAGAGTTATTTACATTTACATGTATGTTAGCTAAAAAAAATAAAAAATCATTCTCCTCCCTTTCTGTCGCTACATTCATTAGGTGCCTTTTGGCTCTCTTCCTGAACTGGCTCATGCTATGACTGGCTTTGACATGTGCAGGCAGTCTGTTCCATTCCTTTATTGCTGTACAATAAAAGGTGTTTGAAGCCTGGCCACTGACTGTGGGTACTACAAAGTTGTGCTCTCTCCCCCGTCTAGAAGTATGCAGAACTCAAATGAGACCTTCGCATGATAATGCAGAGAATGTGCAGAGGTATGCAGTCCCAAAGCTAAGATAAATAATCAACGCGCAGAGGCTTAAGGAATTGGATTTGGGTACATTCAACGATAGAAGAACAAGGGAAGATATCTATATTGGATGGACAGGGACAAACTGTTCGAAAAGTGGGGAACAGCATCACGAGGATACAGATGGATGTTAGATACAAATAAATCTCAGGCGTGGTCAGAAAGTGGAATGACCTGGACGATGAAGTCGATGACCTAAGCTTCCAACATAGTTTTAAAAATAGATATGACAATGGAGTACACCCTAACACGCGCGCGCGCGCACACACACACACACACACACACACACACACACACACACACACACACACACACACACACACACACACACACACACACACACAAAAGCCCCATCTCCGAAAGCGCAGCTGGAAATCAGCTCAAAAACTCCGAGTTGCATTACGAGGTCATAATAGATCATAAATAACATTCAACTTAGTGACGGACGCGGCATTATAGCCTAGCCCCATCTCCCTCCACCCCTCATTGTCCTCCACTACGGAAAAAAGTAATCGAGAGAGCGACAACGACTGGATAATGTGATTCACTATATCGCCTAGGCTATAAGCGCGTCACGCTGCAGCTAGTTAGACCAACGGGGGCTAGATCTAATTTCTTGATATTACTGGACGATTAGTATACTTACGCGTACGAATTAGCGACGGTAACTGGCGGTAATCCGTTTTTATCACTCGACGACAAAATGATAAGCGGGACTCGACCCGACTTGTGTCAGTGGAGGAGAGGAGGTGTGGAGGGAGGAGGTGGGGAGGGAAGAGACGGGGAGGGATGAGGTGGGGAAGGGATGTGATGCGGGAGGGATGTGGTGCTTCTGTTTTAGGGGAGGCCTGTGGGTGAGGGCTTTTGACAATGATCCTTTCAACGGTGGCCAGCAGGCAGGCAAAAGGCGAGGCAATTCTGGGGAGACAATTAGAGAAGTGACTGGTGAGAACTTTTTGTTGATGGAGATCAACTCTGATGGCACTTTTTTCCATATGCTTATTAGTTTTTTTTTTGTTTTTGGTGAAATGAGCTGGAGAGTTTTTTAAAAATCTTGTAATTTCATGAATAAATACAGTTTATATATAAAAATTATGCTAGATGTTATTCATTTCACAACTGGCAATACACAATGTGTTCTTTGTATGCAGACATGTGCGTGAATTATGCTTTAGACGTCTAGTTTTTTTATATTCACTTGCTGAGGTACAACAGGGAAATGATTTTAGTGTATTTGTAAAGGAAAAAAACATGACACGGACTTCTTTTCACAAACTTACCTGTTTTGTGGTGCGTGGCACACCGAATATTTTCATCAGACAACTACTTCTTGTATTCCCTCTGTTCCAGGTAAACTAGCAGTTAGGTCTGAATAGCTTTAGAGGGGTCCCGGCTATTCTGATTCGCTGTCAGGCTTACATTTCCAACAGTTGGGTGAGGGCTTTCCCCCAGCCTGTAGTAGGTTCGCCGGTCTTACCCCGGCCCGGGTCTTCTCCAGATGGTGACCCGGCTTCCTTTAGCAGAACTGATGTCATGTTTCCACATATGGCTGGGGAAAGACTCGCTGAGTCTGGTCAAGTATACACATACTGGTTTATCTCGTATTAGTTGAAAAGCCAATTGTAGTGAGTAAACTAAGTTTACTTATTTGTCTGTCGGACAGGGTCTTTGAAACTAAAATCTTCAGTAGTTTTAAACCAAGGATAGTCGACAGACAAATATATGAGTGACAAGGGTTGGATTTAAGACGAACGTGCCTCTCATGGACCGGTACACTAGCTGCAGTGCTCCTCCATTTTTATATTTTTATCCCGTTAGAGCGAGAATCGACAGGTGTTGCAAGGAGTGGTGGTCACAGATGTTGTTTCTGTTTGTAAACAACTGATTCTCACAACTAATGGCTTGCTGCCATTCCCATTTTTCTAGTTTTCTAATAATTTGCTTTTTTTTAGAAATAAATATTTTTTTTAGTTTAACAAAGTTAACCTAACCAACAATGAAGGAAAAACTTGTTTTTATAACAGCAGAGAACGTTCAGCAGTTGATTATGAATAACGTAAGAAAACGTACGTTGTAAAATATGGAGATATTGCTAGATAATCACTCGAATTCGCCATCTCTTTCTGTAGTGTTCAGACTATACCACCATCCTAACAGAGTTCAACGCCATGAGAAGGGCAAATCTGTTTATATTCCGTGACGTTACACGTTATTTGCCACATGGCTTTCCTCAAGCTGTTGACCAGATCTGATGTCACAGTTAATAATATTTAGAAGGTCTAGTGTGATCACACAGGTTTCGTGGTGAGGTAGGCAAAAGTTATTTTTTTTATGGGATGCTGCAGCCGTGGCCCACAAGGGTATATATTATTAGACGACAACACGTCTTCTAATAATTTACCATGACCTGTATATTGTGTCATTATCTTCATAGAGCCATCTGCTATCCCACTTGAACGTGTCCTTAGACACACAATAGTGCATCACTTGATAAGACTAATGTCAGGGTGTTTATCGTGGCAAATACAATAACAACAGCAGCTTTCCTCAGAGCGTGGATGGCGGAGTGACTATGCTTAAGGGTTGTCAAGGATTTATTGAACATTTCATTTGCATATCTGAAAAGTAATTTGGTAATATCAGTGTCAATATAATTTTGGCCATTGAGATGGGGTGGTATTCTTCTAGAATTTCTTTTGCTGCATAAATCATATGACTTAATGTCGAAGGCAACAATCCCTCCGTTTCATCTTCTTACTGGAATGAATAAAATCTTCATTGGTTGGTTTTCTGAATACTGGGAACGTGAACTGTTCTCTCTCCATCTGAGCGGTAGTTAGGAATGAGAACTGTTGTTTTCTTCTTCAAAGGATAACTTTATGAAAATTTTTAAGAATTTGTTCGTACTATTAATCCTGAAGAGTTAATATAACTCAGGAAAGTCAAGATTATAGTCCTTTGGTCATCCCCAGAAAACGATCCAAAAACAGCCGATTAACTCCTACGTATCTATTCACTGCTCGTTGACAGGGCAGCAGGTATTATACTTATCCATACGTTTCGCTCAGTCCAGGCTTGAACTCGGGTTCCTCCGATTATAACCCAAAACAATTTGTCATCGGGTTAAAATCTATTCAACGCATCCTGGCGGTCGATGCTGTGTGTTGTTACCAGTGACATCGTCTACGTAACATGGCCAGAGACTAAATGTGTGTGTGTTCCTTGATGGTAGATCACCAGACCTTTCCAAATTTCTACATGTTGACGCTATTGTCAGAGCCAAAAAAAATGAAACTGACTGCCTATCTTGCAGGGCCCTCTGACGGCTTGGTCAGTGGGGACGTGTGTGAAGAGTTAGGCTATATCAAAGCAGCCAGTTTCTCGTTCTTCGAATTGTTTTACTGAATCATTTTGAGGTCATATGGCTCGGCTCTAACACAACTAGTTGGCAAATTATTTTAAAAAAAAATCGACGACATATCGGATCGTAGTAATAAAAGTCTAGAACGGACCGAAAGATCATCCCGTTTCCATCTTCACATTTCAGCAGTTTTATTGTTAAGTTTATTCTTCGTGGGTTTTGTTTGTAAGGATAAATAATATAGACACGCGTCTCGCGATTGTTTCAAAATGTCTGCATAAGGTATTGTCTATGCTACAGTATTAGCAAGAAATATAATTGAAATATTTTCTTTTTTATCGCACATGAATACATTGTTACTGCTCCATGGACGCTTGGATAAAGCGAATTAACTTTCTTTTTTTTAAACCCTTCAAGAGAAAGACGATGCCTTCATGATAGACATGGACTCTTGATCCAGGAAATTAGTTCTGAATTTACATTTCTTAGATCAAATATTCTTCTTTTTCATTTCTCGGGCGCTGTATGGCCCATATGAGTTCAGTGCTTCCTCATGAATATGTGTTTGATAAAGAATAAACACTTGTCAATTAATAGGAAATAATCAACTTGGAAAAAGAGGGGAGAAAGCATTTCTGAATATTAATACGTCTGATTCTGTTGAAGAGGGTCTCAGAGAACGAAATATTCATAAGCAAAAATTGTTTTCTCTGTATTTCTCGTACCTCTTTGTCTTGTGTGTGTACGTCATTCGATCCTGACTCTATTTATTAATTTCATTTCAGTGGATACTTAATTTTAACTGTCATGAAATGAAACGCATACATATTTAACACATTCATTAAGTATGTGTTTCATAAGGGTGATAAAAATCCATATTACATAAAGCTTTGCATTCGCATATTAAATATTGCTTCGGGAATTAAATAGCAATTAAACCTTTCAGTAATGCTAGATATTGTTGACATGAGGCAATAATTTTGTTGGTATAACAAGGAAGGCACAATGTACCGAAACCATGGACAACAGGACACAAAAGCAATATATAAAACACTTGACAATGACAAATTTCTCTCGTGCAGAAAATTTATCAATAAACTGATGAAGCGTGAGCGAAACATCGTTGCTTAGTTTTCCGTGAACCTGTCTGTCGGCGTCACGGAAGGTGTGACGCCGACAGACAGGTTCACGGAGGGCGTGAGGCCGACAGACAGGTTCACGGAGGGCGTGAGGCCGACAGACAGGTTCACGGAGGGCGTGACGCCGACAGATAGGTTCACGGAGGGCGTGACGCCGACAGACAGGTTCACGGAGGGCGTGACGCCGACAGACAAAATATACAAACCCTTCAAGGAAGTTGTTTCCACACCGGCAACACATTTTCATCTAAGGAATTGGCTCTGCCTCCCATTCACTAATCGCTGTATGATCCTTAAGGGTTTAGCGCTACCTAATGAATATAATATTAATAACAATGAATGTAATATTGAATATTTAGAAGACTCTTTATTCAGTATAGAAAAACCTTGTCAAAAATTAGTGTTTCTTCACAATTGTGTTTCGCTTCCATTAGTGCTTATCATGACCGAAATAATGAGTGCCGAGTATATGTCTTTTTTGCTTCTTTTGGAAATATAGATGCATATTGCTCTCATATTTATGCATTTATTTTTCATGCAGAACAACCACTGTGAAAAAAATAGTGAACTTCCAAGCGCTTTCGTGATTTCTCACATTATCAAGGAACTGATAATGTGAGAAGTCACGAAAACGCTTGGAAATTCACTATTTTTTTCACAGTGGTTGTTCTTCATATTGTTATATCACCTGTTTACTGTGATTTTATTGCATTTATTTTTCATGTATCATTCAGTGTGTGCAATACTTCTGGTACAACGATGTCGAACTGACAGACGATAATAAGAGTGGCAGTTAATGCGATGAAGAAACGATAATTAGTTGATGATAGTTAAAATATTATATTATTACCACTGAGGTCACGCTGGTCACCGTGACGACAGTGGTCACCGTGACGAGAGTGGTCACCGTGACGACAGTGGTCACCGTGCTCACAGTGGTCAAAACCGGTCAGTGGAGTTAATGCCGCTTCTTTTAATCCACATATGTTCTTGATGGAGGTACCTGGATGCTGGGGAAGGAATTGTGATCCGGGGAATTGGAGCTACCCTCCCCTCCCCTTCCCTTCCTCCAATCAAAACTTATTATCCAGTAATGTCCAAGGAGTTGCATGACACCCTACAGGCTTAACACTTCCTCACAAATATAATTACATTGAAACTTAAGAACTATAATCACATTATTATTATTATTGTTTTTTATTATTCTTTTTATTAATAATATTATAATTATTACATGCATTGGTAAACTCTTAATCTTTAATAATCAGGTTTGATCCTAAGAAGGGGGAGAACAAATCCAGATCCTTGAGTCAACAGGTCTTCAACATTAGGATATCCCTTGAACAGGATCAAATGAGTGTAATATCTTTGATGGTTTCCTTTCTGGATGATCCTTTCTGGATGATCCTTTCTGGATGATCCTTTCTGGATGATTCATCAGCTTGTCGGTACTACATACGATCAACAAATGATATTATGTTTTTGTGTACTATGATTCCCGACTTGATTTGCTCTGGTCTTGGTGCTTCTTCTAGCACTGTTCCTACCAAAATCGGTTAACCCTGACCTGGCTTCAAGCTACTCTGATTCGACCTGACCTAAACAAGCCTGACATGATCTTTAACATTTCAGATGTGACGATGCTATCAGCCATGGAGACAGCTGTCAAGTGTGAAGTCGATCTCCCCCTCAACCTCAAGACTCATGTGAGTACACCCTGAACTGTCCTGTCTGCAGAAATGAGGACCTTCTTTAATGAAGTTACCCCTCAGTAGTCATTAACTTATGACAATGAACTTTACCCCTTGATAATTGCTGATTCTTTCTCATCAGAGAACTCATTAAATGCACATGTTGATTGGAGAAACCTGGTAAAGAAATACAAAAGTCTACAAGAATGTAATTAATGTACAGTTCTTGAGGAATTTTCCTAAATTATTTATACCTGCATACATAGTAAGAATGTTCATGTGAACTAGAAAAGCATTTTTTTAAAAGTCTAATATAACTATTGTACGCCTGTTTCAATCATGATAAACGTTGCCAGGAGATATTTAAATGAAATCGAATGTCTTAGAAAGTTTTTAGCTTTATCAGAGGATCATTTTATAACTATATCATGAACATAATTAGCGTATTTGATTAGTATTCTGCTAAGTAAGATAACTGGAAGACTTACTTGCGAGCATCAGATAGGCTTACAATGTTTTCTGTTTTGCGTTTGTGCAGAAAACGATCGAATCATATATAACGTATTCAGTCATAGTATGCTAATAATAAAAATTACATAGCAATTATTCTGGGTAAATCTCCTACAATTGCTTGTAATAGAGAAGATTGAATATACTTGTTCGACTAACAGCTTTGTCAATGCATCTAAATGTTCCCTTGTTATTCTTTGTAGTAATTGCAGCAGATACGACGACGAAGCTTTTTTCTGTAATTTTGTAGAGTGAATTTCCAAATTAAGGAGAGCAGTATCAAAAGCAATAGTTGTGTGAAGGTTACAGAGATCACGTAGTAGTAGTAGCTATATGTTCTTGCTCTACCGTCCACAAGATGGTTATGAAGCACACAGAAAACTAGACACTACCATCCACGTGTTGCATGTACTGCACTAAACTAGTCACTATCGCCCACAATAAATTAGCAACTGCAGTCGATAGCTTGGATGTGAGGTACACAAACACGAAGTCATTTCGAGCCGCAAAAAATTAATCAAGTCTTATGCTGACATAACATACTTAGTGCTAACAAGCCAAAAATGTCATTATGTCTATGAAAGAAGAAAATTCACCTAAAATATTCAGGAACAAAGAAATGGAGGAAAACTGTAATACTGAAGGAGTGGGAGTTAGCATGTTGTATTTGTTGTGAGTCGTGGCTGTTCGTACAAATATGATCTGAGGATTTAAGTTCCACTCAGCAAAAACAAAAAAAAAATACACTTCAGACTAGAAAAAAAAATTGGTTCATACTGGGGTGGCCAAACCACCTCAAACTTTCACTTCCCATAAAACGGAAATTTCTGTTTACTCTTTACAAAAAAAATAAAATGAAGTCCAGAGTGGGCAAAACAGCTTTTTGGGATGCAGTAGTGTAACGAAGAACAAATTAAAATAAGAATAATAATAAGAAAAATAAGAAAAATAATATAAGAAAGACCGGAATTTCCATTGTGTGGGGGACGAAATTTTCGTGTAGCTGGGCACTTGAAATTAAGTCCAATAGTCACAAAACTTTACACGAATAATATTTAGCCAAAAAAGAAATACAACGAAGGGGAGAAGCGAGAGAAATTCAGAAATCAATTTTCTACCCCCTATCAGTGGAGGGGTGAAAATTTGGTGTCGCTGGGGCACCTCTAAATGAAGTCCAATACAAGAGTCACAAAATTTTACACGAATAATTTTTAGCTAAAAAAAAGGAACACAATGAAGGGGAGAGACGAGAGAAATTCAGAAATCAATTGTCGACCCCTATCAGTGGACCACCTAATGCGTGTGTGTGTATGTATATATATATATATATATATATATATATATATATATATATATATATATATATATATATATATATATATATATATATATATCAGTATATATAAATATAGGAGGTACCACCTCTAGAACTTGCTGGGGACCCTCATCCTCAGAGAAGACAATAAACGTACCTCAGGGAAAACTCGTGTGTGTGTGTGTGTGTGTGTGTGTGTGTGTGTGTGTGTGTGTGTATGTGTGCAATAAGGTAATTAGTAAGATAACATGTGATATCTTAATATGAAAAATAACCACTGTGAAAAATATGGAAATTTCAAGTGTTTCGTGATTTCTCAAATTACCAAGGAACAATAAAAATAACAGATCATCAGAAGACTTAAAAAGCTGAGATAGGACCTCACACATGACCCTACTCACTTATGAAATTTGTAGTTTATAATCCGGTCATCCTGTCTTATCCAACCAAGGTACAGTGACCTGACAAAGAAAAAAAAACACTTATTGTCATTGTCTGACATCACAGTTGAGATGACCCCCAGACCTCGACATCCCCACCCCTTCTTCAGAATGCAGTCATTGTACTTCCCACCTCTAAGACTAATGTGCGGCTAACCAGTTACCCTGAATCCTCTCATAAGTGTTAATTTGCTTACTCTCCAACAGGACGTCAAATAATAATAAAAAAAAAATACTTGCCCCCCATTCACTCCTATCTGTGCAATAAGATCAAACCTGTTGGATGTCCGAGACCCTAGAACTCAAAACATCCTTTACCCCATACCTCCAACCTTTTCTTGGGAGGCCCCTACCCCTCCTTGTCATTTTATTTTTTCCCTACCCTTTCGAAATGTCCAGATCTCCTCGACATCTCTTCATCAACCCTCTGAACAATATTTTTTGCAACTCCACACCTAATCTTCAAACTGTAAATTCCTTGAATAATTCTTTACACCACACATTGCCATGAAGCATTCTCTATTGCCTCTAATTTCGTCTTCGCTGCAACATTCAAAACCCACGCTTCACACCCATACTCAGCTGCATTCCCTTTTTTCTTCTCCATCTCTAAGAGCCTCTTCAATGCGTATGTTGTTTGGGGGAAATGTTCTTTGCATCTGTAACACCTGAGGAAAGATTTAACGTTTTTCTTTCAGAATTAAGCATTGTGTTTGCGTATAGATTCACATTTTGACAATTGAAGCCAGTGAAATAAATCGAGGAATGTATCATCATGTGGAACTAACCTTAACTTAATTCTAAATTAAGAGTTACTTAAAATTAAGCTTGAATTGGTTCGTGTAACATAAAATTCCACGCACATTCAGCCTTGCGTGTACTTATTCTTTCAGTTCACCTCCCTGTCCTCCGGTCCACATTGTGCGTACTCCCGATATCGCACGTATGTTCAACGTCAGCAATCTGTTTTCGACATTTAAAAATAAACAATATATTTACTAAATGCAGCATCCTCAGCATGTGAATGTTGTCTACTTGCAGTAGCAAGGCCCAACCAAAATAATATTTACGAGTGATTCCATTCACATAGCTGGATTGCTACGCTGGCTGAGAAAGATGCGGAGGAAAATCATCGTGGTGAATAAAAAGACACAAAGTTGCAGAACGAGCTTTCATTTGGGTAACGTTACGTTCTCTGTAGAGCTTCATCAAACCATACTGACTTGATGAAAGCTCTACGTTTTACGAGACTTCGATAAAATAAAAGTATGTGCTGCAGCTTTGTCTTTGCCTTTATATGTGTAGGCAAGACCCTGTTCTATCTAAATGTTTCTGAGGACACAAGTGCATACACATAGCATATCTTGGAAACGTTTCAGGTTTTGGACATTAGTCACTGCAAATGATACATGAGAATGAGAGAACATATCCTCGATCTCATTATACCTTATACGATGATGTTTGTAAGTTGGTTGTATACATGCAAACACTCTTTTTGAAGCACGCTGACTGGAAGAAGTCATCTGTTGTCCCACATCTTCGAAAAAAAAAAGTAAGTATATCCGAATATATATTAACTTTAACAGCAACACAATCGTTGCGTCCCCCTTCACACCTGAGCTGTATACAAGCTCGTCTCCTCCCCAGTCACTTTGTCATTAGTCTTCGCTGGGGTACTTGTCCAAGGTGAGGCGAGCAAGGCATGTGTCGTCAGATCAATTTGCCTCTGTTCAGAGATGACAGATGACCTCCATTAGAATTAGCCAGTTCACTGAGGCTCTGTTTAATACATTTTTCCTTTCATTATTACTCTGTACTACATACTGATTTGTATTCTTTATACTTTGTATATGACGAGCTTATAATTTAACTTCGTACCCGTTTGGTGTACTAGCCTCCACAAGCAGTATATATCGTATTATAACCACGAACGAGTGGTATTTAATCAATAACAACACCGCAACTAGCCGGGGGATCGAACCCATGTTGTTTTAGCCCGCTGCATGGTGAGCGAAAATTCCACGACGCTCTAACCCACGTGGCCATACAATCCATCAAGAATCACGCACCCAGCAGAGCTAGGTGATCCGAGGACATACGATGGTATGAGTGCCCCAGTCACAGTGCTGTTATTGATTAAATACCACTCGTTCGTGGTTACAATACTATATATACTGCTTATGGAGGCTAGTACACCAAATGGGGAGTAGAATGAAATTGGCTCTGAGGCACCCACAACATTGTATGTCCTCGGATCACTGTACAACACCTAGCTCTGCTGGGTGCGTGATTCTTGTAGGATTGTATGATCCCGTGGGTTAGAGCTTCGTGGAATTTTCACTCACGGGTTCGATCCCCAGGCTAGTTATGGAGTTGTTAAAATTTTCTCATATACATTTAGAGATATATTTTTTTCATTTCTTAATATAAAAATTAATGATTTTGTACCAAAATGACCTTAGGAAACTTACCTAACCTTATTATAACAAGCACAATTTAATTTAGCTTAATCCAACTAAATATATTTTAGATAAATTTACATTAATTTTATAATAAACAAACACAATGAAATATTTTTTTTTCGTTACGTTCAGAATGATTTTTTGCGAAATTATTGTATACACAAATTTTTGCTTGCCTTATTCGGCAAGAAGACCGTTGCTATTTAAGCCAAAATCGCAAGTTTTACCTTTTCGGCATAAATATATATATATATATATATATATATATATATATATATATATATATATATATATATATATATATATATATATATATATATATATATATATCACGAGATACTGGCTGACTGGGAGTAAAACAGAAAAGTTGAAAATATATTAAAACGAAAACTAAGAGACTGCTGAAACGCAAGGGGAGGGGAAAATATCAGAGTATAGTGAAATATATAAAAAAATGAAAGCTTTTACAAGGGGAAATGTGAAAATGTAAAACCAGACGCGATGTTTGTGTGGCGCAGGAAAAACTGACGTAAAAGAAAATTATATATTTAGTGAGGCTTAGCGACAGCATGCAAAAATAATTACGAATTAAAAACCTGAATGGAAACATGACAGCTTAAGAGAACGTTGTGGATAATATTAAATAAAATGTTCTTGCATTAAATGAAGCGCTAAACTCTTGTTGGTTACTCTGTCAAGAATCTGTTCGCTAATCTCGGCAAAGAGTTCTTAATCACTTCATCCGTAAGGGTTATGCTGTACTTAGGGAGTCAGAGATGAAATTTGACCCACGGAAGGGGAAAATACGTCCCATTCTTTGAATTAGTTAAATTCCAGAATAAACGTTAAAAAATGCACAATATGCGTTAGTTATTTCTCTAAAAAAAAACAATATCTTTTGATGGAATCTTTATTCATGGAATATGACCTATCCTCTCCTTCCTGTTATTCCCAAGGTGATGTATGAGCCTTATTAGTTTAGAGCATTTTCATGAAAATATTAGTATTATTGTTAATAATAATCAATAATATGATAATAATCAGAACATGAATAAAAAGAATAACAAGAAGAAACTGACGACACACACACACACACACACACACACACACACACACACACACACACACACACACACACACACACACACACACACACACATGCATAATCTACACACACTGTATATTCTACACACATGTAAGGCACAGTTGCTGACGGTACCTCATGGTAGAGAGTATGGAAGGGAGATAGAGGGGGAGAGATGATCAGGATACCGGGAGGGAGAGAGATCGAGGGAGAGAGAGGGAAGGACACAGCCAACCAAGGGAACACGACATCATTACTGTGGCTAGTGGCGGTGTTCTGGGTAGTGGTCCTAGTGGTGGTGAAGGAAGAGGTGGTGGTGGGGAAGGAGTGGGGAATGGGGAAGGGAAGGTCAGCCGCTGGACCTCGGCCTGTACACCACCAAAATGATGGACATCTTGCTTCCTATTTTCTCCACAGTATTACGCTCTGCGGAATTATTGGAAGCGACTTCTCGTTTTCTGAGGGTCGGAGCTGCTCCCTCCAACCTTGCTCCTGTTTACATCCCTGCATCATATTATATAGTTTTTATATATCCTCAGATGTTGTCATATATATATATATATATATATATATATATATATATATATATATATATATATATATATATATATATATATATATATATATATATATATAGATGTCGTGCCGAATAGGCAAAATTGGTGAATTAGCTAGAACCCATTTAAAATTAAGTCATTTCTAAAATTTTCTTTTATACGTTTAAAGATATATTTTTTTATTTAGGTTAATAAAAAAAAAAAAATTTTGTACCAAAAGAACCTTAGGAAACTTAACTAACCTTATTATAACAAGCGCAATTTAATTTAGCCTAATCCAACTAAATGTATTTTAGGTAAGTTTAAAATAATTTAATAATAAACAAACACAATGAAATATATATTTTTTCCGTTATGTTCAGACTGACTTTTGCGAAATTATTGCAAATTCAAATTTTGGCTTACCCTATTCGGAAAGAAGAGTGTTGCTATTTAAGCCAAAATCGGAAGTTTTACCTATTCGGCACGACATAAATATGAATGTACATGTATGAATGTATGTTATTTATTATATTATTATTTTAATATTATTATTATTATTATTATTATTATTATTATTATTATTATTATTATTACTATTATTATTATTATTATTTCCTTCTTCGTTTCCTTTTTCTCCATTCTCGCACTTTTTCTCTGTTCCTCTTTTGTTTTCCACCTTGTCCTGTCTCTCTTCTACTAGCCCACAATCACACCCCAACATTGCAAATGATGTGGATCTTCATAGTTAGTAATAATTCGACACACAAAGGTCACTGTCACTTCCGCTGTCACTTTCCGGCTGCCATTTTAAACAAGGAGAAGCGGCGTTTAAGGAAGAGGTAGACGAAAACAGTCGTATAATTCCATGCGAATGATGCAACGTACCGATTTTACCTGAAAGTTATTTTTTTTTTTGTACCAGGTCGTCGTGGTAGAATAACTGGTCCGTCACATGTTGGTCCCTGTTTCGAATTAAGCTTTATTTCTCAAATTTTATTTGTTATTTTTGCATCACTGTGACTTTGGAGTGTGTGTATTCACCTAATTCACCTAACTGTACTCACCTAATTGTGGTTGTAGGGGTCGATTCATATATATATATATATATATATATATATATATATATATATATATATATATATATATATATATATATAATATATATATATATATAATGAGTGTGTGTGTATGTATGTATATTTGTAATGATTAACGCACTTAGTTTCTGATCTTTATGGTTGCCCACTGATGACCTTAATCTATGATGATTATTATCCTAGTATCTGTTTTATTTTATTTTTTCAAGGAATTTTTTCATATTTAAGGCGCATTTTTTTTTTTTTTTTTTTTGTCGTGTACATATTTTTCGTTGATAAACTTTTCATTAGTTTTATTCTAATCCTCATAATTGAAATATCCTATTAGTAATCTATCTGACTTTCACGAATGCAACAAGCAACATTAGATATTACATGTTTTGCTGACCTGGAACATATTGGTTTATTAGAATTATTTCTAATAAACCAATCTAATGTGCTTTCTTGCACACTTACTAATAAGACTTGCTTGTAAATGAATTACTTTCTTTCAATGTTTTCGAATCTTAAACTATTCACTATTTTAGAAGCCCTCCATTTCTAAACTCACTTCTTTAGTTAAAATTGAATGTGATATTTTCTTGTTATCATTGCATGATTTTTGCAGATATCATTCACTATTTTGTTTATCCTCAAAACTGGGATCAGTTTTAATTTACTGGTGGAAGCTTATATCTCTAATATTAAAATTCCTTTCTTCAGTAACTATAATATCCTTGCTTTATTCAGTTAATATTTAGACTTATACCTAGTACTTTTTCTTTCACATGGTAGTCACACTTTGGTTATGAATACACAGTATACAAATAACCCGCAGAGAGGAGAGAGAAGCTTTTGACGACGTTTCTGTCCGACTTGGACCATTTACAAGTCGCACAAGTCAATTTTACTTGTAAATGGTACAAGTCGGACAGAAAAGTCGTCATAAGATTCTCTGTGCTATGTGCGGGCTTTTTGTGTATTGTTCCAGTCGCGGTATTGTGCCCTTTTTTTATGAATACACAATATTGAAAATAAGCTCTTGTTGAGACGACGTTTATCACTTTACCAATAAGAGTATGCTTTGTAACTTGCGTCTTTTACTTTATTTATTCTCTGATATTGGTCTTGACATGTTAGCTTTATTATTTAACTTTCATTTTTTTGCATACCTCTTTGAATCATTCTCCGATTTCAGTTACATCCAACATTAGTATCCATTTAAAATGTAAGAAACGTTACATTTTCATTTTTCTCCGCATCTGGCACACTGCCTCCGCCATTTCCGTAACAAGACTGGTAAGCCCTGAGGCTTCCCAGCCTTGTTACACTTCAATATGCCTTGCTGCCTTCTTCCTCTCTGTGTTTTCTTACTAATTTACCTCTAAAAATCTTTTATTATTAGTAGTAGTAATAGTAGAGGTAATAGTAATTGGGAACCCCATTGGGAAGGGGAGGTAATTGGGTTAGGTTCAAGGAAAAGGAGATTAAGTCCTTTTTTTCTTTTTTTTCTTCCTGAGCTCATCACAAGCATCAAGATTTTCTCCATAAAATTTGGGGAGGGGGACACCTATTGACAGCTCTCGCCTTCTTCCATTTTATTAAGTATGGAAGGACTTGATTCTCAGGTGTTTCCCCATATGTTCTTCTGAGTGAGTGTTGTAAAATTTTCTTATTGTATCAGTAACTTTTAACGAACGAATTGTGAGGGGTGACAGCAGGCTGGGCCACTCTTCAATTTTAAAGCCTACTAATGTCGTGAGGATCTCTTACAATTATTAATGCTACAGAGCTTTCTTACAATTGCAGTTGCAGGAACTGATAACTTTTTATTTATTATCACCCTAACGATATTTCTGTCAGATGGTTTTAAAGTTTTACTATAAAACTTATAGCTTGAGAGAGGCTTGTTTTCACTTTAATCTATTTCCATCACAACGCATTTTTCTACATTGAAATCGTTCATTTCTTTTTTTATCCATATGCTCGAGGTCTTGCTGTAGGTTTTCTATTTATTTTGACTTGTGTTTTTTTTTTATCAAGTGAATGAGGATCAGGAAAATTTTATGATTTTTTTGCATTGGTCGACCAACAGGTTTTGAGGTTGGTAAGGTGCACTGAATGCCTGATAGCAGCGAAGATGGTATCTACCTGTGCTGCCACCAAATCAGTACAGCCCTCAAATCTAGTTTGAACCTCATTTGCCCACGAGTCAGTCAGGCTGGACACATCAATCATTACAAGATATTACACTCATAAATAAGTTCACATTTATTCTCTAAGTGGAATCTGGACGACCATATCAAAATATCCTTCAAATTCTCTATAACACTGAAACAATTTGGGAGGTGGGACCTTCCCACCGTATATACAGCAGAATAGTGAATGCGTTACTCCATTTCCTACAAAAACAAAGGACTGAGAAATATCTTATCACGATGAATTTCGGCAGAAGCAAAAGAAACACTGAGACGGCAATTCTAGCACACGTCTAAAGAGGCCAACAAATATAACTGAACCAATACAAGATAAGAGTGACACTACAATTTGTAAACCCATTGAGCGAAGAAAACCTCCATGTAAACTACAGGTAGATTTGCTGGTCTACAAGTGGAATTTTGGTGAATAACTTGGTGACCTGCCTTTTCACATCTCTTCAGGGAGAAGCTGGTGATCAGGAAGGAGGAGGCCCAAACGTCTAAAGCTGAGTGTTTGTTCCTTTTGAAGGGCTCCACACTTTTAAAACATTCTTACCAATGTGTGATGCACAGATGATACCAATGATACCAACGTGTGAAATATAACCACAAACAAACACAAATGGAAGCAGATTAACAGAAGAGTTTTTGTCTAACATAAACGAAAATACATTAACATTGATAACTGAAATGGGATAAAAGGAAAGCAACAGACACCGTGCAAAAGCCAAAGACATGATCGCGTTAATGACAAAGACAGGCGCCAACAACAACAAAAATATTATTAACAAGAGAACCAAAAGGCGAATCACTCCAGATATATAAATCATGTATCAAATGATATGCGGCTTTCATTGTCTTGTCATTTGGAGCGCAATGCGATTGAATAATTTATCCTGGACATGATTCGGGGGCACGCACACACTCCCTCCTGCTCCCAATCCCTCCATCCCTCTCTCTCCCTCCATCACCTGTTTTCTGGGAGTAATATGCGATATATACCCCGAGCTAACAATAACATTACAGCCTGCAGTGTCACCGACTCCGGCTCGCTAAACAAAGTGTTAATAAGCTTCAAATTTAGTTTTGCGAAACCCAGTTTATAATCACCTGCGTGTAATGTGATATTGTAATTGGACGCCGACAAGCCTATGCTTACGTGAAGAGCGGCAGCAGTTGCTCGCCTGGTAAAAGCATACATATACAGAGGTCTGAAAGTTCAGTTTATTATGACGATTGTGCTACTGAGGGAAGGTCGAGGATATGGTTATTTCTGGACTGCTTGAGGCTCTGTCTGTGAGTTTTGTTGAGGGGAAGAGGAAGGCAGTAAGAAGGGGAGACAGAGGGGCAGAGGTTGAGGATAGTGATGAAATTAGAAGAAAATTCTGAAGAGAGTAAATGAGAATGATTTGAAGGGGAAGAAGCAAAGGAAAAGGAAGGATTTAATAAAAGAGAATTTAATCAATTTTAAAAGGATGTGATTCAATAGCGTATTATATAATAATTACATTATTTTTTTTCACAACGTCGGCCATTTACCATAAAGTCAGTTGATCCTAGCTATAATTCCAGAAATTAATGAGTCACCAATCCGCAACATCGCCACCGATCCTTCAGAGTGCCGATACTATATTTTCCATCTCAAGATCGGCTACCCAATTTCCCTGAGTCGTTTTTAAAGGTATCTTTTTTTAGTGTGGGGGAGAGGGCTCGCACTTCGGACAGTACGTTAAATTTCAAAAAACTCTCATTACCATTTTTAATCATGTCTTGAAAAGGCTTTACTTAGAGCGAAACGTCTAAATAAAGGCTATTAAATAATTGTATTTTTATCTACATATTGTCGGCGTTACGCCGTCCATTTAGCTATGGTGAATGTTATATGTTGGATGTTGAGGTTTTTATAGTATGTCATTGATTCATTCGGGACTCTGAATATGTCGGTTCACTCCTCGAATAAATATAATTAGACTTGGGTTTCGTCAATGTCACGCGAGATACGATAATTAGACAGGTGGGGTTGCGTCACATTCCCCTGATATCATTGGAGATGTAAGGTGATAGGAAAAGCCCTGTCCAGCTTAATTTTTCTACAGATCCCGAATTAAAAAAGTGAATCAAGTCCATGTTTACAATTAGTGTGTAAACGTATCATTAATGCGTTTAAATACGAACCTCAGCAGAGAGTACCGATTTAATGGACGGTTGGAAGCCCTGAAATGTTAAAAAAAAAGGAAAAAATATGTTAGATTGGAAAACGTGTTTGCGTATCTGTATATTCTATACTTTTATTTATGTTTGTATAGGGGACAGGGGGAGGGGCACTGAACTAATTATCAGCTATTAGATTCCTTATTAAAACTGCGTTCATCCAGTCAATTGTAATTTCACGCATCGAGTGATGTTAAATATATAGTTATGTGAACACCAGTAAGCTTCCTTTGAGTTATCCTTCTGTGAGTTCTAATGAGATAAATCGTGGGAATTACCCTTATAGTAAGTTCCAGTGAGGCCTCTTTGCTTCTTATACCCGTTCAGTAAACACAAGTTAAATCACATGAGTGTTTTACCATTTCCTTAAGTTACCTGTGGTTCCTGTATATTCGTTGGTCTCCTTCAAGAAAGATGCCTTGAATCTGGTGAAGGTTTCTTGATTCAAAGAGCTGGAGTTACCTCTCTCATTCTTTGAATCGAAGGTGATTGCCTCCAGTTCCCCAAGGCCATGTATGACCTTATCGGATTCAGTGCTTTCCTTATGAAGTAATAATCCAGTGAGCTCTCCAGGGGTCCTAATCAACCCAGTGGGATCCTTGCAATTACAGTGACATGGTTGATGACGGAGGAACACAATACATAATATGAGATATAAAACTGCTATTTTTTCTTTTATTTTTGTGGATGATAGTGGATATGTAGAAACAACTTGTTTTGACCTCTTGTGTCTAGGGAATATTGTCCAAATGTGTTATTACCTAGTTGATTTTGCAATTTGGGAAATTCAGTACTTAGTTCCTACTCTTTAACTTTCTGTTCGCCATGTGTGTGTGTGTGTGTGTATGTGTGTGTGTGTGTGTGTTTGTGTGTTTGTGTGTGTATGTATGTATGTATGTGTGTGTGCAATATTTTTGTTTTTCCTAATTTATTTCACTTCTTCATTTCCTTTACTCTGAAGAATTTTTTTAACAACTCCTAAGGCTTATTTCGCGCTCATTATTTCCATCCATAGTTTCCTGTTCTGACCTCTCGCTCAGGTCACTCGTTCAGGTTTTTCGTTCAGATTGCCCTTATTCTTCTGTTTCTGGCAACTTAATTCTTGTCCTTCGTTTATATCATTTCATTCTAGTCTAGCACCCCCGATCCATCATTCTCATTCTGAAGCTCTCGTTATGGCCTTTCGTTCTGGCTTCTTTGTTATAGTCTTTCGTTCTCGCCCCTTTGTTATAGCCTTTCGTTCTGGTTCCTGCAATATGGTCTTTCGTTCTAGCTCCTTCGTTATGACCCTTCGTTCTGGCTCCTTCGTTTAGGACTATCGTTCTGGTTCCCCTCGTTATGATTTTTCGTTCTGGCTCCCTAGTTATGGCCATTCGCTCTGGTCACCTCAGAATGGCCTGTCCTTCTGGTACCATCCTTATGATTTCTCGTTCTAGCTTCATTCTTCCCCCTCGTTCTGGCATCGTTCTTCTGGCCTCCCTCTCGTTTTGGCCTTCTCCTCGTTCTGGACTTCCTCTCGTTCTGGCCTCCCTCTCGTTTTGACCAGCTCGTCTGGTCCCTTCGCTCTGCTTCCTCTCACGTCATTAAAGAAGTGGCATTTAAATCAAAATTAAGCAAACCCGTCGGTGTTTATTATCGCCCGCGAGGACAAACAGGGTTCCTGCGTAGCTCAAAATGACTGAACAATTACGCTGATATATTCTTGAACAGCTTTACGTGTGTGCCGCAGGTGACGACGGCCAACTAGTTCTTACTAATAAGTGTTTGTATATTACTGCTGGCAACTAGTAGGTTTAACCAATAAGTTTTAGTGTTACTGTTTATATATAGTAGGTCTTATTGCAAACTCTGAGTGTTAATGTTTGTATTTAGCGTTATTATTCTTATCCTTCAGTCTATCAAAAGTCTTATAGTTGCTACTTCTGTCCAGACATTCCCACTACTTTTTCTCAGGGTTACTGTCCGTATCAAGCAGATATTATTTTTAGGTTTTAATAACTGTTCTTATGTTACGAACATTACCACTGTGTTACTATCGATGTCCAGCACATCTGATGGCATGAAATAGAGCTAAAGTGATGATAAAATAAATACTGTAAGTAAACATCGATCTCTTGGTGATTGTTGTGTCCTTAGTATGTTTTTGTCACAACTTGAGTATAATGTATCCTGATCTGTGCATTATGCTCTGTGCTCCTTCATATCATGTTTACTTTATCCTTTGTGCTAATAGTACATAATTTATTCCATTATCTTTCGTATCGTTCATAATATATCTTATATTGTTAAATGGTATGTAATATGTTTTTATACAATTTCATGGCATTTTTTTTTTATATTTTATACTTTGTACTATGTTCTTTGTCTTATACTTAATAATACTTTATATATATTACGCCGTATGTAATTAGTCCTATGCATCATATGTAGGTCATGCAGAATACTTAAAATTGGTCAATTAGCAAGAACTCATTTAAAATAAAGTCTTTCCTAAAAATTTTTTTATATGTTTAAAGATATTTTTTTTTTCATTTATTTTAATGTAAAAATTAATAATTTTTGTACCAAAATAACCTTAAAAAACTTATTTAACCTTATTATAACAAGCTCAATTTAATTTAGCTTAATCCAACTAAATATATTTTAGATAAGTTTACATTAATTTAATAATAAACACAATGAAATATATTTTTTTTATTTTTTTTTTCGTTAGGTCCAGAATATTTTTTTGCGAAATTATTGCATACACAAATTTTCACTTGCCTTATTCGGCAAGAAGAGCGTTGCATTTAAGCCAAAATGGCAAATTTTACTTATTCGGCACGACATATATATATATATATATATATATATATATATATATATATATATATATATATATATATATATATATATATATATATATATATATATATATATATATATATATATATATATATATGTATATATATATATATATATATTATATGTATATATATATATATATATATATTATATATATATATGAATGCTTGTATGTGTGTAAACAACTGTTTTATACTGAACAACTTCATCAGGTAACTCTGATTTTAAAACCACTGACATAGAAAATTTTAATATTCAGGAACTCTTTATTTAATGTGAACCACGTAGAGTCGTGTGTACAGTAGTTGGTTAGTGTGTCCATCTCACTGATGGCGGACAGAGCATCAAGCCTTTTATGCCTCTTTCCACAGAATGACCCTCACATAATAATAATAATAATAATAACAATAAAAATAATTAAAAATAGTAATAATTATAATAGGTATAATAAGTATATTATCAGACATACTATTAATAATAATAATAATAATAATAATAATAATAATAATAATAATAATAATAATAATAATAATAATAATAATAATTAATAATAGTAATAATATAATAATAATAATTATTATTAATAATAATAATATAAATAATAATAATAATAATAATAATAATAATAATAATGGGTCTAAGCAACAGTAAAATAAAAAGGAGAAGCAGGAAGACATCTCGTTTTCTTTTGACCAGAATTTCATGACAAAACAGCCGTCTATGATGGCAGCAGCCTCGCTTGGACCCCATTTGTCTAATTGTCAATAATTGTGGCTAAATTGAGATGATGGCCACATATGGATTCGTGGCAGATACTGTAACTAGACAATTCCCGGTCATTTATCACCGGCCCAGGAGGAATTATTTAATAATGGTCAAACAATGAGTTCAATAGTTGTGTGTGTGTGTGTGTGTGTCTGCTCACTGTTATACGGAACTTGAACTTGCTGCGTCTGCTTTTACTGTCTCACTCCTCTTCTTGATGTTGTATCTTTTCTGGTATTTCTTTTCTCATCCTCCCACCTCCTCCTGATCATCATCGTCAGCATCATATTCATCATTATCATTATCGTCATCCAGTCTTTTTTTTTTTTTTTTTGCCTTTTGTTTTAGTTTTTTTCTTTTTTCTTTCCGTTACAACGCAAAAATATAACTAACACTGAACTATTTGCAATATGATATTTTAATTATAATAATAATATTTGTTATAATTATTATAGATCCAGACAACGTCCAGAGTACAACACTAACACCTTACAAAGTGCATGAGGTTACAGGACCTACACACCCGTACATACTGACTTGATTAACAGCCTAGCAGGTCTGAGACCGATCCGCGATTAGAGGGACAGAGGATCAAGCCCCCACATCTGAAATCCAATCCAATATCAGTTTGGTTCTCAGAATGAGCGCGAACATTCTACAGCGACATAACTTCTGTGTCCGTAATAGTTAACTCGTCTTGTTTACTTTATTCTTAATTATATTGTTTTGCAAGTGATTTGCAGAAATATAATAATAATATTGATAACAATTAAATTGAAACGTAATATTATTGTTGATAGTATATGCAGAATAATCACTGTGAAAAAATAGTGAAATTCCAAGCTCTTTCGTGATTTGTCACATTATCAAGGAACTATAAGATCACCTGTTTATTGTGATTTTATTGCATATTTTATATGTCGTTCCGAATAGGTAAAACTTGCTATTTTGTCTTAAATAGCAACGCTCTTCTTGCCGAATAAGGCAAGTGAAATTTTGAGTTTGCAATAATTTCGCAAAAATCATTCTGAACCTAACGAAAAAAAAAAAATTGTTTATTAAATTATTATAAACTTATCTAAAATACATTTAGTTGGATTAGGCTAAATTAAATTTATCTTGTTATAATAAGGTTAGGTAAGTTTTCTAAGGTTCTTTTGATACAAAATTATTATTTTTTACATTAACATAAATGAAAAAAGAAATGTATCTTTAAACTGATAAGAATTTTATTTTAGAAAGAACTTAATATTAAATGAGATCTTGCTAATCGACCAATTTAACCTATTCAGCACGACATTATATATATATATATATATATATATATATATATATATATATATATATATATATATATATATATATATATATAATCCACATGGAAACAGATTAATTGGTCTGTTCATTTCGATCCAGCTTCAAGGATGCTCTTCAGCAGATACATAAGTGAAATGAGAACAAGTATATATAGTGAAGGTTACACCTCACCCGGGCATGTGTGTGGAGGTGTGGGTGTTTCAAGCAGTGTGTGGGTCAGAGGACAGTTCCTGAAGTGAAACTAAAAATCATTAAAACACCAATAAATTTCCATTATTAATGAAAGCTCGTCTAACTTCACTAGTGGCATTTCCATAAGGGCGAAGTCGTCATGAAGGAATTTCTTTAATTAGAATCGGGTTCATTATTATTTTTAACACAATTATCACTCGTTATGCTTATTATTTAACATTAAATAAATTTCCTCCTAACGTCAAAGTAATAAGGTAATTTTTGGATGAAAGAGATAGTGATAATCCTTTAACCTCTTAGTTCCTTATGAAGCAAATATTACGTCCAATTTCCTATGCATTTAAATGGACTAATTCAAGAACTCCTCCATTAGCATATAATTCTTAGAGCTGTAGAGCGTAAATGTTGGGTTGAAGTGGCTGCTATAGTGTGTGTGTGTGTATTTACACACACACACACACACACACACACACACAGATATATATATATATGTCGTGCCGATTAGGTAAAACTTCCGATTTTGGCTTAAATAGCAACGCTCATCTTGCC
This sequence comes from Cherax destructor, assembly GCA_009830355.1. Lineage (NCBI taxonomy): Eukaryota > Metazoa > Arthropoda > Malacostraca > Decapoda > Parastacidae > Cherax > Cherax destructor. Next base: position 603,803 of record WNWK01000059.1, read on the forward strand.
ATATAAGACAAATGAAAATTTGTGTATGCAATTATTCCGTAAAAATCGTTCTGAACCTAACGAAAAAAAAATATATTTCATTGTGTTTGTTTATTATTAAATGACTGTAAACGTATCAAAAATATATTTAGTTGGGTTAGGCTAAATTAAATTGCGCTTGTTATAATAAGGTTAGGTTTCTTTTTATTCAACATTATATTTTTTACATTAACATAAATGAAAAATATATATCTTTAAACGATAAGAGAAAATTTTAGAAAGAACTTAATTTTAAATGAGTTCTTGCTAATTGACCAGATTTACCTAATCGGCACGACATATATATATATATATATATATATATATATATATATATATATATATATATATATATATATATATATATATAGAGAGAGAGAGAGAGAGAGAGAGAGAGAGAGAGAGAGAGAGAAAAGAGAAAAAGAGAGAGAGAGACCATTAGTTCCCTTCTCTATGCACCGTGCCTTTAGCAACCCTTATCACCCTATCTGTTTTACACCTACATGTATTTTGTTCAGATTTCCTTCACTTTATCCTCTGCCCCCTCCCCACCCAGCCGCCGTTTCATGTGTGTTCCGTAAATCTGCAAGATGAAAATTATCTTTTCTTGGCCGGGTAAAAGCCTCTCACAGCGCCACCAAAATGGAAATTAAATATTACGAATTAATGAGGACAGTCTTTGCCCACCTGTGTATATAATGTTACCGCAGTGCTAAAGGATCCCAAAGTGAAAAACGATGCTAAAAAGCATTGTTAATTAAGGCGGAAGAGCGCTAGGGGAAACAAGCGTGTTTTCCCCAATAAACCTCATATTTTATATGTAAATAAGATCAAGATTTACATTGCATTATCCCTGTTTGACCTAACGTGCTTGTGAAAGAATCCCGCGGGAATTTCCAAAAACTAGTGTACCCGCAAAACTCGAGAGTGAGCCAAAAACGAGAGGATAAAAACTTACTGTTTCGTGTATTAATCCTCACGTTTCGTGCTATTAAAAAACAAAGTTGCATACAGACTGCTTTACCTTGTTCCTCCCCCATCCTCCCATCATCTTACTGCTCTTCTTCATGGGTGTTAAACAGGTGTGGTTGGGCGTTAAACAGGTGTACCTGAGCGTTCGATGGTGGTGTGGCTAGTACAGGGGTCGGACAGGTGTGGCAGCTACACGTGTTAGACAGGT
>WNWK01000059.1:610000-612500 GCA_009830355.1 Cherax destructor
GACCCCTTTTCTTTGGTGCCTCACTGTGTGCCCTCCGGAAAAAGGATGGAGGAATCAGGCCCATTGCAGTGGGCAACACCCTTCGGCGCCTAGTTGCCAAGGCTGCAGTACGAAGGGTGAGTCAAGATGCTGCCTCAATGTTGAAACCAACTCAGCTCGGTTTTGGTGTTCAACAAGGCTGTGAAGCAGCTGCCCATGCAGCACGAGTATACATCAACAACATGTCCAATGAAAAACCTTAATCAAATTGGACTTTGCCAATGCTTTCAACTCAGTCAGAAGGGATGCTGCTCTCCAAGCAGTTTCTAGGCATTTTCCCTTTCCCCTCTATCCCTTCATAGAATCGTGTTATAGTGTGGCTTCTAAACTTTTGTTTGGGGACCATGAAATTGACTCGTGTGAGGGTGTGCAACAGGGGACCCTCTTGCTCCCTTTCTATTCTGTCTAGCCATCAAGGATGTCACAGAAACATTGTCCAGTGAGCTCAATATCTGGTTCTTGGATGATGGGACCCTAGCTGGCACTACACAATCTCTCCTGGGAGACATCAGGAAAATTAAAGATATGGTAGGCAGCCTGGGCCTATCTTTAAACCCCACCAAATGTGAGATAGTTTCCACCAATCCACAGATGATCCAGGACATTAGGGCTGTTTTACCAGGGGCACGAGCCATCGATCCAGCCAACAGCACTCTCCTTGGTGCTCCCCTTGGGCCCAATGCCATCGATCTGGTCCTGGAAAAAAATCTCCGACCTCAGGACGATGGAAGGTCGGATGAAAGACATTGATACACATGATGCCTTCTACCTACTCACCAGGTGCCTGTCAATCCCAAAACTTACATACTTCCTGAGATGTTCCCCAGCCTTCAACAGCCCGAAACTCGAGGAATACGACTCTCTCCTCAAGACCATGCTAGAGAGTGTATTGAATCTTTCCCTCGAAGATGGACAGTGGTTGCAAGCTTCACTTCCAGTCAGACTTGGGGGGCTGGGAGTACGCAAATCCTCCCAGATTGCCCTACCAGCCTTCTTATCCTCTTCCATAGCATCAAATGAGCTAATAAAACAAATTCTTCCATACAACCTCAGTGATTCAGCAGGAATACAGGACCCTAGCTACACCAGTGCCATCACTGAATGGGAGACTCTTGCTGCTCCAACACTAAAACCTAGTGAAGAACAGGCCTACAAACAGTCAAGCTGGGACAGCCCCATTGTTGAAAAGATACTTGCCAATATGCTCAGGGCCGTAACATCAGACAGGGAGACTGCCCGTCTCCTAGCCGTGAGTGCACCTCACTCTGGGGACTTCCTCCAAACAGTTCCCATTTCGGCCATGGAACACGCCTGGACCCTAAGACCCTTCGTATTGCAGTGGCTCTGCGCCTTGCTGCCCCCATTCACACGGAATATACGTGTATTTGCGGCGATGCGCAAGCCGACCAATATGGTCTACATGGTCTTAACTGTTCTAAAACCAAGGGTTGGCATGCAAGACACAATGAGGTCAACGACATCATAAAGAGAACCCTCGCTACAGCTGGATGCCCAGCCGAGAGAGAGCCTCGATCACTAGCAGCCAACAACGCCCACAACCCAGCAAACCGCCCCGACGGGATCACCATCTATCCTTGGAAGAATGGCAAGCTCTTAGCATGGGATTATACCTGCGTGTCGACACTGGCTGACACCTACATCCATCACAGTGTTGGGCGACAGGGAGGAGCTGCTGACCACAGAGAGGAGTACAAGATCGGCAAGTACAGGGACATAAGCCAACAGTATAAATTTGTCCCAGTGGGATCGGAGACCTTGGGAGCGTGGGGAAAAAATGCAACACGTTTCCTTAAAGAGCTGGGTTCCAGACTCATCGACACCACCAGGGACCCAAGGGCAGCCACGTTCATGTTCCAGCGTCTCAGCGTGGCCATCCAGAGGGGAAACGCATGCTGCATACTCGGCTCGCGCCCGGCTTCGGAGGAGCTGGAGGAGATTCATAATCTTTGACATATTGTACCATTGTATTCATGTTCATGTTTGTGTGTTTTATAAATGTATTCTGTCTATTAATAAAGCATTTATATGTATGTATGTGTGTATATAGGATGGTGTGGTAGGAGAAGTGGAATATTCAAACGGCTTCAGGAAGAAATCCAAATATTCTTCCTTGATGCCTTTTTATCCACTTCTCCGAGGCTATGGGTCCCACAATTTGCACCAGAGGTGGACCCCATCATATATATATATATATATATATATATATATATATATATATATATATATATATATATATATATATATTATATATATATATATATATATATATATATATATATATATATATATATATATATATATATATATATATATATATATATATATATACATATATGTATATATATATATATATATATATATATATATATATATATATATATATATATATATATATATATATATATATATATATATATATAATAAAAACTGATCTCTGGCC
>WNWK01000059.1:617500-622500 GCA_009830355.1 Cherax destructor
CGATTATACCAACATTATACGCCAGTGACACTCAGTGACGAGTATGCCAGTATTATACCAACATTATATTAAACGACTAATATACCAATTATACCATTGTTCTTCCAAGTTAAACTCTATTTCTATTAGCGATATTGTTAATTTATCATTAAACCTTGCGTCTGAAATCAATTATTATTATGATTATTATTATAATTATTATTATTAGTAGTAGTAGTAGAAAAGATTATCCTAACTAGAGTATATACGTATAACAGTGAATAGAATATTTCTACTGATGACTTCGCTACGGTAATTCCCCCAATATCCCAAACGAAGAATATGCCACCGTCATACTAGAAAGTATATTCTTCATGAATATATCTGTATTCACACGCTGATTATCCGCTGATTATCATTTTTTTATAGAATTAAGACAATAAGCTAATTAACCATGCTGATTTAGAGTTCAGAAGTCTGGTTATATAGTGTTTTTTGTTTTATGTTCTAATATTACTGTCATGCACCATATAATCCTTTCAAGGAAAGGTTCTTGATCGTAAGAACTGGAGCTACTTTTTCTTTCCTTGGATCAAACCTGATTTCCTACCATTTCCTAAGCGCTCTGTGACCCAAATGATCTTACCGATTCAAAATAAATTTATTAATGAGTATTCTGTACTGACTTTATTGTGAATATACAGTTATGCTGGTAGTGTTGATGCAGAGGCAGGGGAATGGGAAGTAAAAATATTTAATATAAAAAGAATAGCTCCGATTTTTTTAGATAGAGAGCTTTATAACATTATCAAGACGACCTCTTTGAACTTTGACATATGGTCACGACACTTTAATGCGTCACATATATTATTATTGTTATTACATTCAGAGAAATCGAAATCGCTAATCTGATATAGAATGCAAAATCTGTTGCGATTTTTAATTACTTTAAACTATCTAGAGAAGCAAAATATAAACATTTATACGTATATATATATATATATATATATATATATATATATATATATATATATATATATATATATATGTCGTGCCGATTAGGTAAAACTTGCGATTTTGGCTTAAATAGCAACGCTCACCTTGCCATATAAGACAAGTGAAAATTTGTGTATGCAATAATTTCGCCAAAATCATTCTGAACATAACGAAAAAAATATATTTGATTGTGTTTGTTTATTATTAAATTAATGTTAACGTATCTAAAATATATTTAGTTGGGTTAGGCTAAATTAAATTGCGCTTGTTGTAATAAGGTTAGGTAGGTTTTCAAAGTTTCTCTTGGTACAAAATTATAAATTCTTACATTAACATAAATGAAAATAATATATCTTTAAACGTATAAGAGAAAATTTTAGAAAGGACTTAATTTTTGATGAGTTCTTGCTAATTGACCAGTTTTACCTAATCGGCACGACATATATATATATATATATATATATATATATATATATATATATATATACAGAGAGAGAGAGAGAGAGAAGCATACATCCTGCTATATATAATTCTGCACCTAAAGGGTATAAAGGAGGTAGGCTAAGATTTTATAGATATATATTTTGTAAGTTAGGCGCTGTTATCTCTTTCTACCTCTTTTATATTGTCACTTCTATCTCCTCTGTCAACAGGTTCACCTTTTACCGTCATTTTCTTTTTTCATCATATTCTTTCATGTTCTTTTCATCCCTTTCCCTCCCCTTGGTCTTCTTTTCCTCCTCATTTGTTCCACCTTTCCTTCATTCTTGTCTGATTCCTTTTTCTTCTTTCTTTTTGCTGCTCTTCGTTCTTATCTTGGTTCTCCTTCACCTATTTTTTCCTCCTCCCTCTCGTCCTCCTCCTAACTCTCTCCCTCTTAATATTCATTCCTCCTCTTTCTGTACCTCCTCCTCTTCCTCTTCCTCTTCCTCCTCCTCCCCCTCCTCCTATCTTCTCCGTTGATAGGTGCTCCACCGTTCTCTGCATCTAATGTAATGGCTTTAAATATTTCCTTACCATTTGCTACTCACTCTATAAAACTCTCAATACCCTTCCGGATATTACAGAGTTTTGCAAGGAGGGTAATATTTACGGAGAGTATTACCGGCCGGATATTAAGAATTTCAGTTGGAGTGCATATGAATATCATACTACTAAGAAATAGCATACTACCAGGGGTACATAGTGGCATGGATTGCGTGGAAGGGGGGTGGAAACATGTGTTATTTTCCACAACTCTCTCTCTCTCTCTCTCTCTCTCTCTCTCTCTCTCTCTCTCTCTCTCTCTCTCTCTCTCTCTCTCTCTCTCTCTCTCTCTCTCTCTCTTTCTCCTCTCTTCTCTTCTTCATCATTTTCATCTCTCTTCTGATAGAATATTCATTGAGAATAAACAATATTTTACAGAATATTGTTATACTCCAATACAAAATACACACACACACACACACACACACACACACACACACACAACACACACACACACACACACACGCCCCGATGGCATGGTGGCTAGCGCTCTTGCTTCACGCACGGAGGGCCTGGGTTCAATTCCCGGCGGGGCCGAAACATTTCGAAGTGTTTCGTTACACACACACACACACATACATACAACAGGCCTAGTGTCTAATCGACATGTGCCTAGGACAAAATGGTAACTAACGCACACACACACACAAACACACACACTCATACACATACACGTGTAATTAGAGGGGTGTGGGAATAGCGGTATTTTATTCACCGCCACATAGTCCAGATCATAATCTATAATATACTCTCCTCTGAAGGTTAGTGATCTCGCTAGCATTAACCACAATTTTCAAGAGGTAGAACTACACAGTAACATTGCCGTTTGCGTGAAAAGACCCAGGAACTAGAAAACAACGATGGCCTTACTATACATGGTCGCAGAACAAAAAAAAATGCTGCTTGTTTCATAGATCGACATTCATATACATGACACCGAACTCTCCTCCAGAATCTAATTTTTCTGTTATTCATACCCATTGTAAAACTTAGTGTCAAAAAAATGTGACGAGTCGTTGTACGTAAGATGCTAAAGACATAATTGTCGGTTAATGTCTGGTATCGTTCTTTGGTGCTCTTTGCCTTTACAAGTATAGTTACCTTGACTCTAAATTAATACATTTTAATGAGAAATTCAATTTTTTTTTAATTTTAAAAAATATAAAGACTGAGATTACAAATGGTGATTAACACTAACAAGTATGCAAGGAAAACATATGCGATATAACATTTATTATGGAGATGTTTTGCTCGCCAGGGGCTTTATCAATCCATTGACTAGATTGATAAAGTACCAGGTGGGCGAAAAATCTTTTCATGTGTCTCACCTGCTTAATGTTTGATATACATTGTATATATCTCTATGCATGTATGTGCACTCTTGCTTGCTTTCTTTTCTTTTTTCTGTTCTTTTACGTTTTTGCCGACCTATCTACCTATTAACTACCTATGTACAGGTCTGTCGATAAATCTACCTAACTTACATTCCATCCAGAATACTAGTCAGCCGTCTACCAGCTGACCAACCAACCAACCTACCCACCTACTAGTCAGCCGCCTACCAGCTGACCAACCAACCAACCTACCCACCTACTAGTCAGCCGCCTACCAGCTGACCAACCAACCTACCTACCTACCAACTAATCTACCCGATTAACTACGCACCAAGCTACGTTCCTTTCAATATAAACACAATAATTAGTCACAGTAAATAAATACTGCAGCAATTTCACATATCCAATTTTTTATTACTTCATTCATATTTTCCCATTTATATATTGTAATATTTGGGAAGAATTGAACCCGTAAGAGTCATACAGCACGTTTTTCCCTCCTCTCTTTCCCATCTCATTTCTTCCCCCCCTCTTTCCCTCTTCGTTTCCTCCTTCCTTTCTTCCTTTTCCTCCTTGCCCCCATTCCCTGTTCCCCTCCTTCTCTTTTCCTTCTTGCCTCCCTCCTTCCGGTCTTTCCTCTTCTACTCCCCCTGCATTTCTCTCCTCTCCTCTCTCCTTTTCCTTCCCCTCTCTAAGTAAGCTCCTTACGCAGCTGGGGAGATGTAGGCATCACCTTTACCTTGGCATTAGTGGCTTTGTTTTGTAATAATATGCAAATCAACTAAGCATATGCACCTAAATTGAATTATATTTCATTACACTTGACAAAGAGTTTAGTGGATTTTTTATGTGTTCTGTGTGGTGGAGAGGGTGGAGGTGTGTGGTGGAGAGGGTGGAGGTGTGTGGTGGAGAAGGTGGAAGTGTGTGATGGAGAGGGTGGAGGTGTGTGGTGGAGAGGATGGAGGTGTGTGGTGGAGAGGGTGGAGGTGTGTGTTGGAGAGGGTGGAGGTGTGTGGTGGAGAGGGTGGAGGTTTGTGGTGGAGAGGGTGGAGGTGTGTGGTGGAGAAGGTGGAAGTGTGTGATGGAGAGGGTGGAGGTGTGTGGTGGAGAGGATGGAGGTGTGTGGTGGAGAGGGTGGAGGTGTGTGGTGGAGAGGGTGGAGGTGTGTGATGGAGAGGGTAGAGGTGTGTGGTGGAGAGGGGGGAGGTCTGTAGTGGAGAGGGTGGAGGTCTGTAGTGGAGAGGGTGGAGGTGTGTGGTGGAGAGGGTGGAGGTTTGTGGTGGAGAGGGTGGAGGTGTGTAGTGGAGAAGGTGGAAGTGTGTGATGGAGAGGGTGGAGGTGTGTGATGGAGAGGGTGGAGGTGTGTGGTGGAGAGGGTGGAGGTGTGTGATGGAGAGGGTAGAGGTGTGTGGTGGAGAGGGTGGAGGTGTGTAGTGGAGAGGTTGGAGGTGTGTAGTAGAGAGGGTGGAGGTGTGTGGTGGAGAGGGTGGAGGTGAGTGGTTAGATGTGGAGGTGTATTGCAAACAAGGTGGAGATGTGTTATAGAAGGTGGAAGTGTGTGGGGGATATGGCCGAGGAGTGTGGCTGATAAGCGGCAATAAAGGTTAATAAACTCCGAGGGAAGAGAAAGAAAGGAGAAAGAGATAGAGACAGAGATATTGTAGT
>WNWK01000059.1:625000-627500 GCA_009830355.1 Cherax destructor
GTAAACCAACTTAAATAAATGTCCAACAGTTATAGGTTAATTTTGAGGCTGCCCTTAAACACTCTGCTTAAACAATATGTGTGGACACATATTGGCTTCTGTCGCTAAGGTATGACTTTAGGTAGTTGAGGGAGTGCCCTCTTATACCATATTGTGATAATTTTAAGTGTAACATATCATGGTGAACTGTATCAAAAGCTTTACGTAAATTATAAAGTATGCCAATAACATCAACTAATCTATGTGAGTTGTATATTGTATTTTTATAAATATAGATTATTATTATTGTTCTTGTTGTTTTGATTATTATTATTATACAAACAAAAGTTTGGAGGAACACACACAGCAAAACTAAGAGAAAAATGTGATAGGAACCAGAATCGAAGAGAAATAAATGTCAATAAAGTGACTTAACTCAGAAAAAGATAAAAGAAGACTAAATAGCACTGAAATACATTGTGAAAAGAGAAAAAGAGAGTCGAGTAAGATAAAGTAATCACAGGCATAAGAAGCAATAAGTAATAAGAAAAGAAACACAAGATGCAGTTAAAAAAAAAAAAGCAATAAGTAACATAAAAAAACAGAAGCAAATAAAAGGTTGATAACTAAGGACACAAAAAAACAAAGCGACGCAATGAGTAACATAAAAAGATGAGAAAACATGCCGAAGTAAAGGGAAACCATGGGGCACCAAGACACAATAATGATTCAAGGGGAACTTTTCTCTGTACGGGAAAAATGGTGCCAAGAATTAGTGGGAGGCTGCATCCAAGGAGGACAGTGTGTACGTGTACGTGTGCGTCTTTCTGCGTGTGTGCACTTTCGCGTGTATTTGTGCGCTTACTCTTGAGTTGGCATTAGTCGATTCGTAGCTCCTGACTTTGTCTCTGTGTGCGGGTGCGAGCGCATGTGTGAGTTTGTGTTTGTGTGTGTGTGATCTTTACGTCTCCAAATTACGCTGTGGGGCGTCCTAAGGCGTAAACCTCACTTCTCACCCTCCCCCCTTCCTTCTTCACCATTCTCTCTCTCTCTCTCTCTCTCTCTCTCTCTCTCTCTCTCTCTCTCTCTCTCTCTCTCTCTCTCTCTCTCTCTCTCTCTCTCTCTCTCTCTCTCTCTCTCCCTCTCATCCTATAGATCCATTGCTGTCCATTTTTTTTTAAACACACTTTAAAGTTAATCGGTTTTGTGGACAATTTACCACTTAGGAGATAACATCAAATAGAACTATATATATTTATAGATACAGATGAAAAAAATAATAGATTTTGTTTATAAAAATGCGAAATAAAAAGCAAGCAAGCACCCACACACAAACACACAAAGCCAGGAGCTGTGAATCGACCAACCACAATTAGGCGAGTACACACATGCACATACACATGCACACACACACACATACATACACACACACACACACAGAGTGGGAGAGAAAACTAGGAGAGCTTTCTGCAAAGATGGAGAGAGAGCTTTCTGTGAAACTGGAAAAGAGGTTGGAGGAGGAGAAGAAGAACTGGGAGGCACAAGCTGAAGATGCAGTAGCCAGGATAAGGGGCCTAGAAGATGAGGTAAACAGGCTGAAGCAGGTTACAGGGTATTGACCAGTAAAGACACAGCATCAAGGGGCCCATCGGGAAGGAAGATGTAACTACGCTATGGCCGTATCTGCCTACCAAGCAGGGCCAAGGAGCGAAGAGGTGAGCAGCTGAGAGCAGGTGGAGAGGGAATAGGGCAAATGCAGAGGAACGATCATGCCACCAAGAGCAACAGGAAAAAGAAGGGAGAAACAGGAGCCTGAGCTGCAGAGGGAAAGGCAATGGGAGGAGGAGAGGGCAAAGGCAGTGTTTATTCATGGGCTGAAGGAGAGTGAGGGAAGGACACACACTGAAAGACGGCAGGCAGAAAGAAAGGAGATTGAGAGCATACTCAAAGAAATAGGTGAAGAAGACATGTCCGAGATTGTAAATTTTCAGAGAATAGGGGTACTCGAAGGGAGAAAACGACCGCTCAAGCTGATTCTCAGGACAGAAACAGAGAGGACAGAATCCTCCAAGAGAAACCACGATTGAAGGAAACGGAAGAATACAGGAGGGTGTTCCTAGACCGGGACAGAACAAAAACAGAACGACAGCAGCTGAGGGAGAGGACACAAAGGCGAAAGGAGCGAGGAGGAGGGACAAGGACAGAATCAGTAGAGGACAACCAGAGCAGGGCAGAGCAACAAGAACAAGCACACACAGAACCATCCCAAACACCCAACAACCAAGCACACTATCCCAACACAAACTACAACCAACAATCTCAGCCTCCACCCAACACTCCACTATAGAATCCCACAGTACACCACCAGGTCCCCACCCTCACAGACCCCCAAAACACAGTAGTAGAGAGGAAACTGAAGGTATGGTACACCAATGCTGATGGAATAACAAATAAGTGGGAGGAGTGGCACGAAAGAGTCAAAGAGGCATCACCGGACATAATAGCTCTCACAGAAACCAAG